>JAPZDV010000020.1:23968870-24000656 GCA_029814665.1 Acanthurus lineatus
AATGTATTATTATTATTATTATTATTATTATTATTAGTAGTAGTAGTAGTAGTAGTAGTAGTAGTAGTGGTAGTAGTAGTAGTAGTAGTATTGATATTTCTGTCCAAAGCATGCTGGAGATGTCTGACACGTGATGGGATAAAAAGTTCAATTTAGCCAACACTGTAATAAAAAAAAAAAGTAGCCTATTGATACCATACGTAACCAATGGTAGCAGAGTTATTTCATCCTTTTCTAAATTTCATATCTAGCTAAGATACATTGCATTTCTTGTTTTATTGATACTGCATGGTTTTAAGTTGCTGTCTCTTGTTGTTTTTGTGTGAACCCCAGGATGATAACGACAGCTAATAAGGCCTTAGCCATTGCAAACCTTGAAAACCCTGGGTTCGAATAGAGAACTTTTTGTTCAGTTCCAAATATTTGCATTTTCTAATTTGGGCAACTTTCCTCCCAAATTAAAATAATGGCCAAATTAATAAGTAGTCTTATCAACCGTTGTATGAACAAAAAGGGTTAGCCTACAAAATAAGGGGTCTGGTGGTCTGTGTGAAAAGGGTGGCCTGGAATGGAATCAAATTCCCAGCCTTAATTGTTGTCCAAGTCTGCCACTGGGTACAAGATATCATCCAAGAGAAAAGAGTTCAGTGTGAGTCAGGTAGATATATTAATGTTATAGTAAGATCCTTAAGGTGTAGAGTTTTACCTTATTTTGACATATAGTTTAGGACTGGTGATGTGAGACCACAAAGCCTTTCATGCACCCTACACACAGGACAGTGGCAATACTCATGATCACCTATTCACCTATTATTGCTAGTACTGATCTCCTTGAAGTCAAGTCCTACGAAAAAATGCCTCTGCGTAAGACATCTGTCATCTCCTGACCTCCTCATTCCTCTGGCTCAGCTTTGACCACATTTTCCATCCCACTGTCCAGTAAATATTGATGCCACTGCCACTTAAGACATGCAACTGTTCTCACATTACCTGATAATGAGTAGGCCTACACTAATCCGAAAATAAGTGGACTGACCTTATTGTAAAATCAGCCTCTGTAACCTCTTAGCTTGATGACGGAAAGAAAACACACAATTTAAACTCACTGACTGTAGCTCTGATTTCAACTCTCCCCTTATTTTCCATATACTTCACGCAGGAAAGTGCTCTGGCTTTTTCATTAGTGCCTGTTTGTTCATCCTCGGTAATGATCTCATGAGGGGCTTTTTAGTAGAACATGGTGCTCTGTGATTGAATGGTTTTATGTGGAGTCAAAACACTCAGGTTTGCACAGCAGGGCGCCACTTCAGATCACTCAGTGCAAATCCCCGTGGAGCTCTGGGGGGAAAAAAACATCGATTGCTGCTCAGCCTCCCTCTTCTTTTTCCCTCCTCTATCCCCAATTTTTTCCCTCTTGCAAAATAATCCACTTTAACCATCCTCCTCTGTTTCCTCTCTCCTCATCCCTGAAACTAAGCGCTAAGCACTTAACCAGTTTACACATGAAGAGACCTGTTTGAAATGCAAACAAATAAACACCTGGGACTTTTGAGGTTGTGTGTATTGTTTTATTAGTGTCTGTGGCAGTATTTAGTTCTAATTTACCTCATCAGTATGCAAATGGACAGGGTTGTAGGCAGCGATAATTTTACCTTCCCTTGTGTGGCACCATTTTTACAACTCAACTGCTATGTCATACTAAAATTATTCATAAAGCCTCTTATTACCAAATATAGGTTAAACTGTTTTGTCATCATGCCATAGACATAAGTAGCAGTCTTCTGTTGGCAAATAAAAGATAAATCACACTGTATTGCTCAAATTGATTCGATACTCTAAGCTTTTAAACCTCAGTTTACTGACTTTTAGCAAATAGTAAGATAAAATGATTATCTCATTGGCTAATACTAATATGGTAAATGTTTAAGTAAAACAGTTCATTATTTATAGATTCATCAGACAAAGAGAAGCAATATCATCAAATCAATTGTGAATACAAGTTCAATAATCACTCTCTTAGATACAGGTATGAGGGGGGTTACCTTCATTTATGGCTGCTAAACATGAATTCTAATTCCTAACTTTGTCAGTCAGCCCTTCTGTGTAAAAGCAGTTACTGTACTGTGAATTTAGTAGAGCTATTGCTGGAAACAGCTGTCTCCTGTTGCTGGAAATAATGCTGATGAGAGCAATAACAGAAAACCAAAAGTCCAAACCAAAACAATTAGCTTAAAGATGCTGAAATGCTCCCTAGAGTTGAGTGGGGAAAGGAAGTAGGGTTAAAATTTTCTCTGTAGGTTTGTTACTATGGTTGTCAAAACAGAACTGGTTTTGATTTACTGTTGCTGATATCTAATGTAAAAAACTGAGAGACAAATGGATGAATACCTTATTTATAGAGGGTGTTTTGGAAATCAACTAATCTGTCCATCTGTTGACATGTCTCATTAACCTCCACTCCACTCCAATCACACACACACACACACACATACAGGGCTTAGATAGCATCGTTTTTTGTCTATCACAGCGCCATCTGCATGGCTCAGCCTGAGCCTGTGACATCACTTCCTCTCACACATGCAGGCGCTGGTGGGAAATTGTACCACCATGACATCATGTAATGGTTCCAACATGTGGGGAGAGGAGTTGTATCCAACCGCCCATGGATGCAGGAATGCAAGCTGAACTTTAAAACAAAGTCCCTTTCTCAGTCCACCTTAACCACCGTGGCCTCCATCCTGATCGACTCCCATTCATTGAGGCTCAAATTTCATGTTTTGACCAGATCTGGCCTTGAAGTTAAGCCATCCCAGCCTTCTTAAGTAACAACCTGCCACAGGGAGATTAGAGTCCATTTCCACCTTAACTTCTAAGGTGAAACTGCCAATTAATCCCTTTTTTTAATCATGTCACGATGACCTGCGCTCTCGCACTCTCTGCCATTATTATCATATTGCTCAAAGTCTTAAACCAATAACTCAATATGGCTGCTCAAACTCTTTCATCCTGCCTAAGGATCTTCACACATCTTGTATCCATCATCCGTCCCTCCCACACACAGTACACTCCTCCTCTGTTCTCACGTTAATCTGCCTGTTCCTCCCTCACTCATTTCCACTCTCCTCCAGCCATTCGCTCATGTGGGATCCCCCCTCTCCCCTCTCCGACATGGTACACAAGGAACCATTAAGAACAGGCAGTTGTATTCGCTGGCTGCATTTGTCTTGGCAATAGCTCAGGGTTCTAATATTGCCACTTCAGATTAAGTGTACTAGATGACTGTGGAAAGGGGCTTCCTTCTCATGAAGCTGCTGTAAGAGATCAGAGGATGTGGGAGGAGATGTCCACTAATCCATCTACTTATGATTCTTGCCTTTTTGTTACACCAACTTAAACCACCAGTCACGGAAAATGACTCGAGAAAGCTATCAACTGTGCATGACACATTTTTGGTAGCATCTGTGCATAAAACGTTTTAACACGCATGCAGTTGGCTCACACAAACCGGAAATAAGGGGAACACTAATGATAATGCAGGAACTGTTCCAAAACTTCCCAACTTTTCAGCCAAGTTGAACTGTTTAGGCTGAACTCTCCCCTCTTGTAGTTGACTCACACGCGCTGTCAAAGAGGGTAATAGTTCTGTCACTCGTGATGAACTTCAGAGAAAGCAACCCCAAATATGTAAGCCAGTGTTTGTGTATGTGTGGGTGTGTGTAAGCGGCTGTGAAAATGGGGTGGCCTTTGATGTAGCACTGCATGGATCCTCTAGTAGTTTGCTGTTCCCAGGCTGTCTGAGCCTGTCCTCTTCTTTTTCAAGTGCAGGACACAGAGAGAGATAGAGACAGGAAAAACGAGAGAGAGAGAAAGACAGGGCTGGGTTGATGCTATGAAAAGAAAAAGAGCTAAAGAGGGCAATCCTTCCTAAATACCTCTGTAATTGGCTTTGTATGTCTGTGTGTTGTGTTGTGGCAAAATATGAGGTTCATGTTTATATCCAAACACGTGTAAATGACAATGTAACCTAGCGGTCAAACTTTTGTGTAAAAACACTCACAACATCTGTACAATTAAGACTGCAAGATGTTTCAGTGTGTTGGCAGTGTTTCAGTTTTGTACTTTTAATGTTAAATGTTATTGATGACAAAAAACGGCAACTTTTTTGGTAAATATTCAGTATGAACATAGTCCCTAGTATCTTGGCCTACATTCTATTCATATGCCTGTACAATCTGTGCATTTAAGACCAGGGTGGATCAAAGAAGCCTAGCTTTCAGTTCTGAACATTTGTTGCATTCAGATCATCAAACAAGAAATACAAATGTTTTTTTTTAAGGTTTATGTTCATTTAAAAAATGAACACAAACAATGTTATGTCTCTAAAATAATATGCATGCTCTACTGCATGCAGACAAGTTTGCATTGGACTCTGACAGCAGCAACACAAGACACATAACCTCGCAAGCAACCTCATGCTACTCACTGGTACAACTGGAGGAAGACAACTCTGTGTTTATTTTCTCTTTATTGTGTGAAACTGTTCACAACAACAAAAAGTGAGTTCACACGCTTGCCAGCCATTTTCACTTGGTTTCCCTCTGCCCTGGACGTAACCACCTCCTGGTGGTTTGAAACTTGTGTGATAGCGATGAAAACATCAAAACTCCCTTCCCTCATGTAGCAGCAGTCTTTCCAAAGCAGACTCAGATAGATGTTAACACAGCTGATTAGCTGCTTCAGCATCAGCAAACTATGTTTAAATATGTTATAAAAGATATACATAATGTTGATCAGTTTCAATGAAAATTTCTTACTGGACACACACACACACGCACAAACACTTTGGATGGTGCATTAGAGCTAACCCGGGCTAACTTTCTGCTGACTGACATGGATGGCATGAAAATAAATAAATACGGCAGCTCATCTAGACATTTTAATTTTTGTTGGACTGAATGGCCTAAAACTGTGATTGCACAAAAAAATCAATAATTTGTGCATGAAATAAAGAGTTTTGTGCCTTCAGAAGTCTCTTGGCCTGCAATTCTGGCTGTGGCCACTACTCCAAAATCATAGCTGAGCACTGATCCTGGGGGCTTGCTTTATAGACTTGTATAAATCACTTCCTCCGAGGTCAAAGGCCACATATTTTTTCCTCCTCACACCTTTCCTGCTGTCTCTCCAAAAAAGCGCCTTTGGAAACATCCAAGCTGCTCCTCCTGTGTCTGGGATGTGCTTTTAACATACCAGATAAAGCTCGTTTTACTGTGTGTACGTGTGCGTGTGTGTGTGTGTGTGTGTGTGTGTGTGTGTGTGTGTGTATGAGTGATTGAAGCAACCTGCAGGTGGAGGAACATTCGGTAACCTACAGTATCTCCAGCCTTCAAAAAACCCCTTTATGTTCCACGGCCAGATGTGGAGAAAAGCAGCGAGAAATTGTGGCAAAGAGCCAGAAGGAATTGTGTCAGAAAGCAGCTTTAGCAGGTCATTGTGTGTTTTCTCTCTCTTTTTTTCTTTCTGTCTGTCTGTCTCGCTATAATTTTACTCTCGCTTGAATTTTTGGAACAAGCAGCACACTAATTGCATGCAAGAAGATGGACTGTTGGAAGGAAGATAGATCATCACCAGCCAAGTCATGAAGGGGCCAAAGATCCTTCTGCCTCTGTCAAAGAGATTAATACCATATTTTGCATTTATATTTTCTGTTTGGCCCCATTTAAACTCACACCTGATCTTCCAGTGGTCTCAGCCTGCAGTAAAATATTCTCAGACTCTGTATACATTTACAGAAAAGAGAAGCTCTTTGACTGGATTCGCCCTCTAGGGGTGGAGAACTGGAATGACAGCAGCTGTCACCATAGAGAGAGGAGGGGAGCATTTTCACAACATTCAAGATCTTGAATTTTTTCTTCACCCCCATGCTTTTGGTTTGAGATTTCAACAAAGTCATCTCAGATCTCATCTTATCTTAGAGGCAACACATCTTGGAGATAAAAGCAACATTTATACAGCAGAAGGGCAAGGATGTGTTCACAAACTCCACCATCAAGTTTAGTCAAAGACATGATGGGGAGATCCAACCTCAGAAGGGCAACACATTTTAGTCCATACCAAGGTGTTAGTTCAGCCTCAATGTTGCTGTCTATCAGTCGTTCACTTTTCAAAGCTTGTGATTTTAAAGGTATGAAATGCTTCCTCTAAAGCTTTTCTGCCTGAAGGACGAAGCTCTCAGGAAGAGGGCTCCCTCAGGGATCCTCTATATCTGTTATCTCGCACATACCACAACACACACACACGCATACATGTTCAAACACATGCTTGTATTGATGCACGCACACATACACACCTCACTTATCTTTGCATGGAACATCTGCTAAACTATACTCTTCACCCCTCCAGCTGAGCATGAGTAATCTTCCTTCTATTGATCCCCCATTAAGGCTCCACAACTTTCCCCAGAACAGATGTCAGGCAAGCATCACACAGATTGATGTTTTTAATAAAAATGCAATAAGGAGAAAGACGAGGAGGAGGAGGAGGAGGAAGAAAGGACACTCTTCTCATGGAGGAGAAACCTGGAGGTAGGTGTGTTAGTGCATATGTGTGTGTAAGTGTGTGTTTGTGTCTTACTTGGCAGCCTTTTTCACAAGTTTCGCCTCTACTGATGTGGTTGGCGAGAAACTTTTTTTAAAAGCACATTTGAAGAATCTCAGATGTTACAAGACGCAACACCCACATGTGTTTGTGTGTGTGCGTGCGTGCCAGTGAGTGAGCTCAGATTGACTTGGCTCTTTCACTTCAATCGCATCTTTGTAGGTCTGCTTGTGGATCCTATAAGCAAAGCACAGGGGGAGAGGTTGCATAGCAGAGCTTCAATGGTTTCTTTGGCTGAGCCATAAGGGATCTATAGCACCAGCAACCTGACTGGCAGGCAGATGGGTGAGGATGAAATGATAAAATATCAGATAAGAATCTGTCAAATTTAAAAATGCACCGGTCAGTGATCCTTGTTTTTACCCGTGGACCTAAAGAAGCACCTCAAGTTTAAGAGACAGACAAAGAACAGAGACTGAGATCAACAGAGTGCAAGAAAATAAGAGAGAAGATACTGACTTCATGTTTCAGCAGACAGACTGAAATAGATAGAGAAGTGTTTTGAAAGCTAAACTGAGCAAAAAGACACTCATTACACTGTAAAAAGGATATAAATGTAGGATACCAGAAATACACATATGCGCACACACACACACACACAGACAATGGTTCTAACATCTTTTCCTGCTCCAATTCAGGTAGTATTTGTAGGATGTCCTTCTATTAATGGGACAAAACACTAATGCAACTTGTTCTACTCTCTCTCAGCTGCTTCAATCAAACTTCATGCACCCTTAATAATGTATAAGCAGTTACAGTGACTGTAAGTGTTGCTGGTATTTTCCAACACTTACACAGATCTACAGGACCAAGCTGACTAATCTCATCTTCACCAATGTATTTTGGAAATGACAACAACGATGCATGTTAACGTGCCAATAGACTGTTGCCAGTCCTGTAGATCTGTGGTGGTGCTAACTTTTAACTGTGGGTATTCAACATAAGAATAATTTGTCTTTGATTTAACTCCACAAACAAAACACTGTGCAGGTGCATCCCTTTCCAAAATTCAACACAACAATAGTCCAACTCTCCAAACCACAAATTTTGAGAATGCAGCTAGCACAAGCCCAGCTCCTCTCTCCTCCTGCACTGCTGATGTATTTACCAGCCTTACAAATACATGTGTCGGCTCATCGATGAATTGAAAAAGATGTGCGTATGAATAATAAATCTATGGCAGCTGTACATTTTTAATTGATTCTTCCCAAGTACAAACAGCATGGAGATTGTGAGGCTTCACACGGTCCCTCCGGGAGCTGGTTTGATTTTCTTTTATCCACTAATGTATTTATTACTATTGAAGCTGGAATGAAACAGGGAGAGAAAAGGGATGTGATGAATATTTGACAAGGAGAGTTTGTGACTTGCAATATGTCAGTGAGGTTTCCTGACAGTCGATTTCATCCTTTCGAGCTTTTTTCCCTCACTCTTTCAGGAGCTGTTCTGTGACCTCTGCTTTGTTAAAAAATTTGATTTGCATTTATGTTTCATGATGGCTGATCACCTGAGACACTCCATCAAGCAGATGATAATCTTTGATAACAGTGAAGTCATAATATCACCGTCACCATCAATCATTTTTCTATTATTTTTTAATTACTCAGACCACCCCATGTTTTTTATCACAATTCTGTCCATCAAGTTCTAATCTGTTAAGGCTGAAAAATAAATGCATTTTAAGATCTCGTGTGCTAAAGTTAAATTTTCTGTTTACCCATCCATTCATCATCTCTTTTTTTCACACAGACTTTGTTGGTCTCTTAGAGCATTATCTGACAACCTCTTGCTCTTGTCATAATTACTACTATCACTACATTAGGTCTTTGTCACCTCTATTTAAACATATATAACTCTTTCATTTTAGTAGTCTAAATAATTAGCCTTTAATAATCAGCATGTTAGCATATTACTGAAGCAGCAGCTTCTGATAACTGAAGCTGTGGCCAAAAGCTTTAGTTCCTTGAATGACCACTTGAGGCTGGCTCCAAGAGCAAGTCAATCCTTAACACACCCCATATTAATATTCTCCACTTTACACCAGAAATAACAGTGTTACCTGGTGCAAATAAACTTTGCGAAGATTGATGCTAGAAGGAAAGTGGCAATTAGAATTAAATTAATCAGATGGACAAGACACAATTCCAAAGGAATGCTACTTAAGATTCTTGACTGGAAGAACGCTAGTGCGCGCTCGGCCATCAGTAGCAACATTTGTCCACAAACACCCCTGTGCTGCATATAAGCCTATGACTGATTTCTGTGGTGGTGGAAAATCCTTCTAGATACTTCATCCAGTACAAGTAGGCGTCACAAAAAGACAATGGAACAGCAGGGAAGAAAAGCAGGCATAAACTCCGTGTTGTGAACAAAAAGAACTGAAATCTGCACTCAAGACAAACTAAATTGACGAGAGGATGAGTTGCAGGTGGAGAAGCTAAGGTAAGGGAAGTGACATGATGAAACAGCAGAGGAGCCATAAGGAATCAAGTAAAAAACAGACTGGAGAGGAGTACAGAGGAGAAACACAGACAAAACACACAATAAACCACCCAAGAAAATAATTAAATACTCAATTACTATGAAAATTTGAGTAACCGTGATAAAACCTTTCAATGAGTAAAACAATAACAAAAATACCTCACAGATCTGTAAAACAAAAGAAGTGTTTTGTGCTTGATTGTTTATTTGGCCTACACATGCTTAAAGAGGCACGTGTTATAAAATATGCGATCCAGATGGTAGACGAAAGTTTTCTATCTGCATATTGATACTAAAAAGCAAGGTGCAAGAGTTAAAAGGTCCAGGAAGGTGAAATGTCAGGTTGTTATGAATGATTGCTCTGTCTGAAATTAATGCGCATTGATTCTCCAACTGTGTGTTTATCAGCTTCATTTATGTGCAGTTAATTTCCTCCTTATTGCTGAACAGATGGTCCACTCAGTTTAGTCATTTCCTTCTGGGCGTCAATGTTAATTACATTCAACTCAATATGTTTGTCCTCTCATAGTAACACATGTGATTGACAACACTGAAAAGGTCAGTCTTCACCTTTCTGTTATGAATTATAAAAAGTCTTTCCCTTCTATCTAAACTCTATTAATTATTCGCAGTTAACCCACTCTTGACACTGAATTAAAAACAGCTGTGGTGGTTGGAGAGCTTTTAATAAAGATGAAAATACCAGCAACACTTACATTCACTGTAACTGCTCATACATTATTGAGGGTGCTCATGAAGTTTGATTGAAGCAGCTGAGAGAGAGTAGAAGAAGTTGCATTAGTGTTTTGTCCCATTAATAGAAGGACATCCTACAAATTCCACCTGAATTGGGGCAGAAAAAGAGCCCAGAAGAAGATATTTTTACACTACTTACTCTTGAGTGGTATCCTCATTAAATGGATATCAAGAAGTGTGGTAGAAAATCCCATGGAAATCCCCATGCTCCTATACTCAGTATGTTAAAGAGAATATTTGATTACAAGTTGAAGGGCGTAGTTTGTACTAATTATAAAACATGTACACCATTATGGCATTTCATCCAATAAAATATATGGGCATAACAATATGTTCAATACGCAGACGGCATTTGCATAAAGTAGTAAAATAAAACAAGATGAATGAAACTTGCTGTAATGATGTAATCTACTATTTCTGCTATTCGTATGAGCAATAAAAATTATACATTTCAATTAGAAAAAAGATTTTTTTCTTTACTTACATAATGAATTATTCTGGAATGTAATATATCCAGGATTAAGCTTACTTTTAAGGTTTGGGCTCAGTTTGTTTTCTGTTTTAATTTTCAAGTTATTACCTCATCTCTTTTATTCTCTGTCTTTGTGAGCTTTCCTGACTTTCTGATTGTTTATCAGTCTCACCTGTCCCTTACAAGCCCTCCCCTCCTTGGTGAGTGTAAGGCCGAGTCAGTAAGTACAAGGATATTTTTTAGGTTTTTAAATCCTTTGTTTTAAAAAAGCTGCTGTCCACACAAAGACTGTTTCAAATTAATATGTGGAAATTTTTATTCAAAGGATAGTCCCATTGGTTGTAACATTTGTTCTTTTTTATTTTTAAAACCTCACAAGGGTTATGCAGAACCCTCACATAATGGCAGCAATACCAAGCTTGGATGCCACAGCGTCACAGTGTCACATGACAGAAAGTGCTGGGTCTTGGTTCGCGTTAGTTTTTTCTCATGGCTCTGTGCCACCTCATCTCTTTCTGGTGCGGGCCTGTCAAAAAGTAATCAAGTTTGGATGATATAAAGATTTAATTTGGTCTAACTTTAGAAATTGTGGGCTACTCATATTTATGCAACCACACACAAAAAAAACAATTAGGCCTGTTTTTTGTTTTTGTTTTGTTTGTTTGTTTTTTCTCCACAGGAGCTACTCAGTAGAAGAAGCTAAATGGGCTGTTGCCTGGCTTTGTGTATGTCCTTGACTAAATGCATGAAAAAAAGCAGATACTTTGTCATGTATCCGTTCACATCACAGACATTCATGAACCTGATATAGCACTAGAACTAATGCAGAAGTTGAGTTGCTCTCTCACATTTTTTAAACATCACTATTAATGCAATGTGGCTCAAAACTGAGCAGGATTTAAACTAAGAGACAGTCAAATTGTATTTCAATGGGACCTCTGCTTTTTCAGCTTACACTGTACTTTATGTGCTCTGTCCAGCAATGAATGTGTAATTGATCTAATAACCGCAACCACCACTCAGCAGCTGCCCACCCTGCTCGGTCAGAAATCCAGCCTTGCCTGCATGATTACAGATATCGATACAGTTAGGGTGGAAATTATGTCTTTTTTAATGTAAGTTAACCTTCCACAATGAACATCCTGAAATATTTTTCCTACTTCTTTATCATTGAGAATGTAATAATAACAACCAGCAGAGAGGACAATATGAGCTGGAAGGACAGACCCTGGGCCTGACTGATAAGAACAAATGATCAATATTATATAATTTAGCCCTCACTGTTTGATTTCGTTCAATAACGTTATCATTCAAAGGCAACACAGGAAAATGCCATCAAAGAATGACATCTCTTCTGCACACGTCCTTGGACCGGTGCTGAGTTTAGATAGACAGACAAAGTCATTGTGAAAGACTTTTTTTAACATTTCCACTACAATGATGAACCAGCATTCACAGCATTAATGGATTTTCTGCCAGTGGCGCTGAGAAAAGGTATAATGTGCAGAAACCTACAGTAATACACACTGCTCATTTGTCCATATGTATTAATATAGATAGATAGATAGATAGATAGATAGATAGATAGATAGATAGATAGATAGATAGATAGATAGATAGATAGATAGATGACAGGCTGGAAAACTATGGGTCATGGCAAGAACTCAGCCTTAATACCTGGCAGTTCTTTCCGTAAATTGCCATGATTTTACTCTTGCAATGAACGGTGCAATATCCCAAATTACTTAAAAGTTATCGTGTAAAAGTTTATTTAATTTTTTATAATTGTGTCAAGAGTGTTGAGCTGTTGGAAAAAACCCCTGCTCTGCTGGAACTTTTGGCAAAGACTTCCTGCACCAAAGCTCCACCGTTGCCTGGGATCCTAAACTCCAGACATGTTCTGTATTGTAGACTGGGGCCTGTTTTCGTGTGCTCCAGCAGCAGCAGCAGCAGCAACAGCTCTGCAGGTCTTTAACAGTCTGTGTATTGTCAGCGGACCAGTAACGAAACACGTCAGTCTCGCAGTCAGATTGTTCAACAGATGTGGGGCTGACTGGCTTCCAGCTTCTTTGATGTGACGCTGGAGTTTCTAGATTCCACGTCTGCCTATCTGCATTGGCTGCCAACGGAGGCTGCTCAGGGTTAGATCTTATTTTCGAAGCTCGGCGTAAACAAGCGGTCGCTGCGAGCCAAGTCAACCTGACATCCAAAGAACAGGAGTGTAAGCAACATCAGGAGACGGGGCCCAGGCTCTCTGTAAGCTGCCGCAATCAGTGACACTGAGATGGAATCGGTGCAGAAGTGAGATGGAGGTTCAGCACCATAAACAAAGGCTGGAGGAAAGTTATATCTAATCTTACCACTGTGGTCTTATTTGTAACATTGTTGGGTAAACAGCCAGTGTCTCAGGGGGGCCTCGCTATTGGGTGGTGGAAGTTCAAAGGCGATTCATGGGTCATGGGATGGAAGAGGCAGGAGGCAGGAGGGGTTTGGGTTGGGACAGGACTCTTGTTGTCCCCAGCTGTCCTGTCCATGTCCTTCTCGACTGAAGGGCAGCCACAGGTCAGAGGGCCACTAAGAAGAAAGGAAAGAGAGAGAAGAGGGGGTTCGAATACAGGCTATAGACCAGAGGAGTGTGGAGGAGGGGTGGTGTCCATGTATGTGAGTGTGTATGTGTGTGTTTTGCGACAGCACACACTGTCATCCACTCCCCTCCCCTGTTCTCACACACACAAGGACAGCGTGACCAGACGTCCCTTTGGCCTCAGATATATTTATATGCTCAGAGCAGTTTCTGCTCAGAGAGGGAGACCCGAGAGATGCACCTGAGCAAATATTAACATCCTCCATAAGGAGCCTTTGATGTGCTGGGGCCACAGCCCGGGGTCGGCACCCCTCGGCGGGCCTGGCTCAGAGCACAGGGTCTGCAGAGTCAATAGAGGAATGGGAAGATCCTGGAGAGCAGACGGGTCACACTCTCAGCCAGACATGAAGGCAATGAAACACATTTGGAGGTCAGGGAAATCTGCATCTAAATGATGAGCGTTATTCAAGTGAATTTCATTTAAAGGTGTGATTCAGAGAAAAAATACATTCAGTGACCTATTAAATACATTCAAATGTCAAAGCAGTTTATATCAAATATGATGTTTTTAACTGAACAGCAGAAAACCTTCTTTCTTGACAGATGTAAGGCAATGTTTGAGATTTTTTTTTTATTATTATTACAAAGGCCATAGTTAGCAGGGGGAATTCTGTCTCCCAGCCTCTTCCTGAACTACAGTCGAAAGTTCATAAAACTCAACAGTGCACAAAAAAAAATAAAAACCCCACAACTTATTTGAAAGAGGAAAAAAGATTAACTTCCAGAGACTTAAGTGTCTTCACTGCTAAATCCCTTTTCAAACGTTGGGAAGAGACTTGAGGGAAATAAATATATAAAGTCATCCAAGAACCAGGCTAAGTGGTTTATCTCCTTTCATCTTGCCACCGCTGTATGAGGACTAATCCTGCCTTGTGTCTTCAGCGCGGAGCCGGGGCCCCTCTGAACTACATTAAATAGAACAGATTAGCTCCTCCAAAAAGTCATGAGGTGGCATTTCAGAATCTGTCTTGTTTTTTTTTTGGTTCCATAGATAGTGGATGGCACGAGTCGGTATCTGTGCTCGGTTTTGTCTTTGGGTATGTAGCTGACATCTGAACTCTCAACAGAGTGAATGGAGTTTGCGCTGGAATGATGATGATAAGAGGACATTGATTGTCTTTTTCAAGGCACAAGGTTATTTGCTCATCCTTGTGCTGCACAGAGTTGCTAAGTACTAATAGAGGATAGTTCAGTCAGTCCTATACAGTGGTATAGGATAAAAGTAAAAAACTGCATTAATACAGTTATTTATATACATATGCTTGAAGACTTACACAACCAGGAATAATTCTATGCATTTCTTGAATTTGTGTGCAAGGGAATGTAAACGGCAGAAACAAGATAGTTGGGATAACATGGTTGACATCTCCAAATTAAAAGTTCAACATTTGCAAAACATGTCCATCAACTTGAACTCATTTAAGCACAGAGCATCACTGATGTAAAACACACAGCCTGCGTCCCCTCGCCCCGCCGGAGTCATGTGCTCTGTCAGCTCTCAATCAACCTGCCCGTTGAGTGCAACAAATCTGGGATACTGAGGTGGAGACAGGTCCCTGCAAAATTGTGGGCACACCAACATCAGGGCATCCACTGCTTGGCAAGCAAAAAGTCCTGTTTCCTGCAAGCCAGGAGCAGTCCTGGGATAACTGGGGTAATGGCTCATATCCCAGCTCTTTTCCCTCTACTGGTTTTGGTGGTTTGGCTTCAATTGATCTAAATGCTGCACTTTCTTTGCCAATGTTGATGCATGTATTTCTCTTTTAGGTAATATGTACTTTAAATAATAATATGTACCATTAAGATAAGAAACAAATGAAACAAATAAAATGTAGCATGTTTTGAGGAGCTCCTCGCAGCTGCTCCTGCATGTGCCAGCATTGCCATGGAGAATATGGTAACCAGGCTTATTGAAGTTTGTGTGTAAAACACTTTTTGAGACTGCTGTGTTTGTAGCTGTGCTGAACAAGGAAGGAATAACTGATAAAACTTCATGGGAACCATTCAACAAACCATCATCAGGAGGAACTTTGTTGTCCATTTGTAAATCACAATGTCCATTCCTACAGACAAAGAGGACAGTTCACTGCAGGAAATGGTGTGTGGGTGTGTTATGCAATTTAATTGTTCCTTCATCTTGTTTGATCTGCTTCATTTCATTTGGTTTTACTAATTTGGAAGAAAAATCTGATAAGGCAAAGCCATCATGTGTTTTCACATCAAAAGTGATGGATGACAGTGTTTCCACTATGTCTCCTCTTCATGTCCTTACTCAGACTTCTGAAGGCGGCAGTGATTAGATCATCTCCAGTTCTCTACACAATGAGCTATTGTGGGAAGAAGCAGTCATAAATTGGACTTGTCAAAGAGATCCAGTTAAAGCAGGATCAAAGGCTTTCGTGAATATAACTACTTCTCCCTCTGAGCAGACTGGTTTATTTCTGCTAATTTCTCCTCTTTCTGTAGGTGTGGTTTAATGGACTGGAGATGTCCTCACAGACCTGAAAATCCACTGAAGAAGATGTACACAGAGCTGCAGTTTATCTGAGGACAAACTTGCTGTCAGTGACGTAGTTCAAAATATGTATATGTACATGAGATGCATTGGTTTGTCTGTAGGCTATGGAGGTGAGCAGGAGGTTCTCCAGATACTCTGAGTTGGGAAAAGAATTAACAGGACCACAGCTATGTCAGATATTCCCAAACCAAACAAGAGGAGAAGAGACACAGGCCGAACACCAAGGGCTCCCAGATCAAGGGAACAGGGAGAGAAAAGAGGAAGGTAGACACAGATTTTACCATTATTTCTCTAATCTTGTGTCAGATTGTGGCCAAGAGCACAGATTTAAGCAGGAAAAGAAGGCTGTGACTGTGTTACAGGGAAAACTTTGAGGTTTTTATTTGCTTTATGATCAGCTGGAGATTTGAATATGGCCATTCCTTAATGATATGAAGGGAGATTTTAGTAGCATGTCAAAGAGTAGGCAGTCTGACTCTTCATATGGGCATTTATAGGTCGTCCTTTCCCTCCATCTCTGCATGTATCCAACAACATTTCACTTTAAGGATTGCATAATGCAAATCAGTCAGGATTAGAAGTTGGCACTCTGTATGCATCCTCATCTAGTCACAGCATGTGACAGTCAGCATTCTGTGATGAAAGTGTTTAACTCACAGAAGATTAATTAAAGATTGTAAATTAATGTATTTACCTTGAAATAAAGTGCATAAACATAAATAAGTATAAATATCTCTTACAATGCTTAATATTCTGCAAATAGTTAATTTTCTGAGCATTAAGAATTTGCATTGACTTTTATGTGCAGTTCCTTTCTTTGAATTTTATTTTTTGTAATTCAGGTTTATACTACTGCACTATTCACTTGGCTGGTGTTAGCAAAAAATACGAAGCACCAGGTGAAGATCTGAGTCCATGTCATCTCCTGCCACCAACAGGCTAAATTTTACACAACCATTACAGATAAGTACTGTATTTGCTTTTGGAGAAGGACCACACACTGTTTACCACAAGCAGCCAATGACTAAAACATCCTTTAATACTTTGTGAAAAACAGTGACTACTGTTGGAGAAAATAAGAAACAGTTTACTGATTTCAGATCTCTTCACATGTGCATAAACAAACATATAAATCATCATAGTAGTGATAAAGAATATCTGTGTAAGGTTGAAACCGAAACGCGAAAACTTCCCTAAGGCGGCTGTAATATCATCAAAGCTCCAGTCATGCTTTATAACACAGTACTGGGACTTGCCCGCTGTTCTATTTTGGTATGTGTAAACAGGGGCCAGTACTGGACCTCTATCTGTCAGCAGAAACACATTTGCGGGAGCATCAAATGAGGGCCAGAGCTGGAGAGCAGGCCGCCTTATTTAATAATTAATCAAGGTGCAGTTCAAGGCACACAATCTGATGAAAGCGCCGTCTGTCAGGCAAAATTAAGCCCCTCTATCATTCCATTATTGTTGTTAGTTTAGGCTGATCTCTCTTTCATTCCTCAGCCCCTCTCTCCCTCTCTCCCTCCCCCTTTCCTTCCATCTTTCTTGCCCCTACTCAGTTCTTCTCATCATAAGTTTGAGGTTGTCAATGTGTCAATTAAAACAGGCTGCGGCATGTTGTTTCATCGCATGGGATGTTTGATGTCTTGATATAAAAGTGCTTTGAAATCTGTTTATTTTGCCTTTGCGTTACTCTTTCTTCAGCGCTCTTCCTCTCACTGGCTGATACGCTATGTGTTCCTCTTATCTTTTGCGGTTGTGAATTAAAGCGCAACAAAGATATGCAAGATTGCAGATGATGTCACACGCACATGATGATGATGATGATGATGATGATGATGATGATGATGATTAGTTGAAAGTGCAGGAAGCTGCTCGAGGGCAAGCAGACAAGGTGGTTTAATGAAGAGAGCAACAGTTTTCATACAAAAGGAGCAGTTGGGGGGGGGTCAGTAAACTCCTTGAACCTCTAAACACTCAGCCTCAGTCATTTCAAAAGTGTTTTCCAAACTTACTGCTGGCTTTAATCAAATATTTTATGTCCGCTTTCGATTAATTTCAGTTGTTACAGACTTTGTCTTGAATACCTGGAGCACTTTGGGAATGTCTGGGTAGTTGTGTGTTTCATTGTCATGTAGAAACATGTTCCAAGCTGGTTCTTGAGACATGCAACAAGTCTAAAACTTACTTTGTATCACTGATCTAAAAAATACTGCCTAATTTTGTGATCATTTGTCTTTCCACTATTGATACTGTTTTGATATCAGATCTTATATTGCAAAATTTTGTCATTACTGAAATAGGGACCCAGGTTAAAAAAAAAAAAGATTTTTCCTTTTAAGAGAGGAGTGCTCACCTTCTATCACCACCATCCATTAACATCAACTCTTGGCTCTGAACTTAAAAGCTTTAATCAAATAAGTCTTTCATCGTCAGGTGTATAAACCTTCACCTTCTGCATTCCAAAACGCTGCCTCTGTGTGTGATTGTGTTGTGTGTGAGTCCATGCATGCGCTCATTGTTCGTACAGTATGCATATCTATCACATCCATATGCCCATGCACTGCATTCCTCACTACCCACACAAAAAGCTCTCAGGCACATTTGACATTTGACAGGCAACAAAAGCAGAACTTATAGGAACAATGTGTGCAACGGTAAGTCACTTCTTCATACCTTTACAGCAGTGTGTCCCTATGACACCACAAGATAAGAGGAAGATCACCAAATACTACTGAACAAGGAAAGAAAGACCTAACCTGACATACATTAACTCCCCCATATCAAAACAATAAACCAGTTTAGTTTTACAACAGGTGCTGATGTGGGATTTAAGTGCATACATTCAGCACTATACAGTGTTGTTTATATATCTAATTAGGAAGTTATACATTTTCTCTGCACGGATTCATATTTTTGACCTCTTGGGGGCAGTGAAAGATTCTGTAAACACAACACTGAAAAACTTAGTCTGTCATTCTGTCACAGCTGGAGACAAGTTTGAGAGTGAAGCTGAGGGGAATTGCAGGTTATGGTTTAATACTGAGGGTTTGTCTTTCGATGTGCAGGCCAATATCATGCAGGAACTTCCTGATCCACTATAGGATGGCACGTCAGGTTAGTTTGTCAAAGCCTGAGAAAGTAAAATTGAATGAAGGTATTGCACCACCAGGGGGCGATAATGAACGAGGCAAAGGATGAACGCAGTGTGGAATGACAAAGTCCACGTAGGAAGATAGTCGGCGTGGATGAACGAGTTAAATGTACGAGTCATGCAGGATTCTGGGGCTTATTTCCTGTGTGAAACCACTGACAGTAAAAAAGATGGATGATATGTCTTTATTTTCTCTCACTGTGCACAAATAAAGCAACAAAACACAGATTCATGTGCTGTAATCTTACGCTGGTGATGTCATTTGGGGCAAGTTTGCAAAGCGGTGACTGGTGAAAAGAGCTGCCATTGAGGTCGAACTACTGCCATCTAACTGGATCCTGGGTTAGGGTAACCTGTCAATCATGACTTTACACTCCAGTTTATAGCATTTGTAGTTAGGCCAAATACAACTTGTCAGAAAAATAAAAAGTGAAACATACACCAACATAAAAGGAAACACATAATAAGTTGGAAACCATCTTTTGTAATTTTTTTACACATATACTTATTAGTCTGATTCATGTCTCACACGCTAACATAAAGGGGGACTTAGCAGGCACAAAATTTAAGGTAGTAAATGTTCAACAATGTTCATGTTGACATGCTTGTTGTAGCATTCAAAGCAAATGCTTTAATCCATTTTTTTACATTGCACTACAGTGCACACTGTGTTGCTCCTGTAGATTCAGAATATTAGACTCGGATATAATTTGTTCTCAGCTCATAAGTCAGATTCATAAGCTGTGGTTTCAGTCACCTTGTAGCTCATGTGAGCTAAACAGCTCTGGCTGCATTTAGGCAGCTATTTATACAGTGGAGAAATGACCACAGGTCTAAATCACCTTTTGCAGCTGTGATTTTGAAAAGTGGGGTAACTTATTCAGAATTAGAGTTTCAATTCATAAATTATGTTAAAGTTCAATGAAAAAGTTGCTTGTTCAGTTTCTCGTGCCTTCAGCTTGTGAGAGAAGCAAAGGAACGTGGGGAATTTCTGTTGAAGAGACGACGTGGGCCTGACAGTGTGACTGTTCTGTCTTTTCAACTGCCCCCATGATGGTTGGTGGGAATTTGCTGTGGAAACTTTCCTTTGCAGTGTCATCAAAGGACATGTTTAAAAAAGAAAATCAGATTAGATGTAAAAGCCTTCCGAGCAAGGCTCTGATCTGTGAGCGAGATTCGTGATTCACAAGTGTAGGTTTCAACTAAGAGGCCATGACTGCTTTCATAGCAGCTATTTTGAACTGATGGTGTAACTCTTTTTCTTAAACATAAATACTGCTTTCTATCATAACAAGGAAATCTGATGAGCACAGTGCTGAAAAAGTGAGAACTCATATCTTTTAATGTCAAGGTACATAGATTTTTTAATGAGAAGATGATAAAGCGGATTTCATTTCACAGTTATTGGCATGCAATTAGGATTCAATTTTCAGTAACATTGTATCTGAAAAACATACCGTATTATCTTTCTGTTTGCATCAGCCTATAAAGAAATACAATTAGACCTCTGGGTGAAATGGTAAGATTTCCAGTATGGAAATTCCCAAATGGCTTCATTATGGACAGCCCAGAGAGAATTTACATTTCAATGGAGAGTATGATGTTGTATACATGCATTCACATTAATTATACATTATCTCAGCAATGGAAGAGAGAGCCTCCCAATGATATTTTTGCTTAAAAACCATGAAAACCACACATCTCAGCAGACATAGTCTATAACTCTATGAACTTAAGTAATGAATTGACTCATTTTGTTTCAGCATCAATATAATTATTAGCATCAAGGTATGATAAATAATAATATAGATTTTTTTATCATTACATCATAAGCAATCAGAAAAAAACCAATACAGACATAAAATTACTTTTTGAAAGATGAAGTAAGGAAAAACACACACAAAAATCTCCTAAAGACCAGCCACATAAACACAATCTGACCAATCTTAAGTCAACATACGGCAAAGCAGTTTAAATACCTATTTGCCAATAAACATGAGTTGAATAAAAAAACACTTATAGATCCAAGATTGCCACATTTTGTTAGTTTTTATGAGGATTTATACTTATCGTCCTCTTACCTTTACCTTCGATTTATCTTGCAGTGAACACAAAGATGTGTGTGTGTGTGGGTGCCTGTGTGTGTGTTTGAGTGCCTGTGTGTCTGTTTGAGGAGGCGCTCTGCTTAGGGCCCGAGGCACCGGGCCTTTTGTTAAGTAGAGGGGACGGTAATTAGGACGGACTTCGTCTGGGGCCAACGGTCTAATTCAGTGGTGCTGTTAACAGCCTCACTAAAGATCAAATGCAGTGCAAACAGATCAAAGTGAGCAGCAGACTGGTTTTAAAAGGGAAGCAGCAGCCTAAATTAATCAGGGCTTTTATTCTCCTCAGTCAGGTGGCTGAGAGGAGACAGGTATGCGAACAGCATGAAGGCAACACCTGGTCAATGTCCAGGGGTGCAGTGTCAATTAAGCTGTAACTGAGGAGTGAATGCGTGTGTGTGTGTGTGTGTGTGTGTCGGTGCTTGCTTGCACACCTGCCTTTTCCCTTGAATGATGACACCTGCAGCCACCCTTCACATTCCTGTTCAGCTTGATTTAAAGGATAATTCTGTTTTCTTTACAACCAAGGCTGAATTTATAACTACATAAACACTTAAATCTGTTTTTTTTTTCAAGCTTGTGGCCAATATAATCAAGACTAAAACATGACTGAATGAAACGTCATTTTTTAGGACTTTGTCTTTGAGGAATAAAATATGTGCACCACCTGCAAGATCATTATGCATATTAAAAAACTACAGGTTATCCTCTGTTGGTGCTTCAACTAAGTGCACCACAGACATCCAGTCTAATAAACAGTTTTAGCACAGATGGAGCAGAGTCCATGTGAACACTGATTCACTGCTCTGGCTGTTTGTGTTTTGACAAGACACCAGCCTATTTCAGGACTACTGCGGTCTCCCTTTTTGAAAAAGAGATCATGTCAGGTTCTTCCCCTGTTTTTTCTACCATTTTGTCCTCTGTGGTTTTCCTGTGTGTCTCTGTGTTTTGCTCTGTGTGTGTGCGTCTGTGTGTGTGTGTGTGTGTGTGTGTGTGTGTGTTTGGGCATGGCCACACTTTCCCACTCCTGCTGGCTGGCACACCTGCATGTCATCATCCAATCAAGCTGTGTGACAACACCAGCTCTCCTCCCAGTCTTTGCCTCATCGTTCCATTATACGCTGTAGTAACTAAAAGCTCTGGCCAATTCTTGTTTAAATTTTGTTCCTTGTGAGTTTTTGCTGTGCTACTGTTTGTCTCCTTGTGCCTTTAAGCCTGTCTGTTTAGCCAAACTGCCACTTACCTGCCAGTCACTCTGTCCTTCAGCCATGCTCACCACCTACACATCTGCTACCTAGTTCATCCACTCCTTGCCATGTTGCCCCCACCCAAAACTCTGCCCACCTGCTCCCTCTCCTGCTCTCTCAATCTTCCAGTCCTCCGTCTGCCATCATTCACCTCTCTGTCTGGGTTTTGCATTAAACCTTTCAAACCTTTCACAGAGTCTTTGTGGTGTGTCCTCTCGTTCTTTGAACTTAACTCGTGGATAATTTCTCATCAGCACACTTTTTTCAAAGTTAAGTTACTCTGTAACTTAACTCTGTAACTTAACTTTGACTGTTGTTGCATGTTGTGGAAACTAAATTTGTGGATAAATTCCAGATATTGTCACGCTCTGAATCATTTTTTAATAACCAAATAAATGCTTAGATCTTTGAAACGCAACAACATTGATTCAACAAAGTCTAATAGCAGTAAGAAAAGGACTGCAATCATACAGGACATGCAGTTAAGATATATAATCTAACAACTTTATAAGAAAGTAAAAGTGAAAGTGAAACGTTGGCAAAAATCCATCTGTTGTTGTAAGAACTGTAGATCAAAGCAGAACCAATGAGCTGGTCTCTGAAATCGACAAATAATTTTGCCATTCACTTATGTTTTGTTTTTGGTAAAAATGAGTTTGCCTGATTGTCTGACCACTTGTGTCTTGTGCTTTTTTAGCAGAAGATTCATTTGTTGCATTGACAGGTCTTAGTAATTAACTGTGTGAGCAGCACAACTTTTTTATCCAGATAAATGTTAGTGACTAATGTCAATCAAAATTGCCAGAATAAGAACCAACTTGTGGTAAATTGAAACTTTTTGAGCTCATGATCTAACACATTACTTTGCTTTGGATATGTTTTTTTCTTTACAAGAAGGTTCAATCAACCAGTTAAAAGGTTTTAAAATAGTTTTGACTCCCCCATCAATCAAAAGTCCACACTATAATAATGCTAACTATGTTTCAAAAGCTTAATTGCTGGGTACTGACATAGGATGTCTGCTATTTTGCTGACCATTCTATACATCATATTTGATTAGGTTGCATTTTGAATGACAGTAAATAACAAAACACAAGTTTCAGAACTTGTAATCTTAATCATTATCCTTTTTCATGGTTTAAACTAATTTCTTGTTTTACTTCCAGTTCTTTCCTCTTTAAGTTAAAAGACTAAATACAGATTCTGGCACAAAACCAGGCACTGCTCCTGATCATTTCCCGCTGATGTCATACTTTATTGGTTCCCACAGATGATGTCAGTGTTTACTCCGTGTTTACTCGACTCCTGCCTGAGAGATGTCACACTAGGCCACCACGCGGACTTGGGTCTGATGAGTGGATTCCGCAGCCTCCAAGCCAGGGCCTCATTTAAGGCTAATCTGTTTGGCCATGGAAAACAATGACGACGTCATCCCTAATTTGGCCCCTTGTGTGAAGTATGATGAGGGGAGTCTGGCTTTCATCTCTGATTCCATTCCCAAACCCTTTTTACCACAAAATGGTTGACTCAGCCTCTACAAAATTCCCAGAGATTCCCTCATGGGATTCCTGAAATTCTGTTATTGCTGCAAGAATTCCAGTCTTGTGTCCCCTCTCCTTGCTAAAACACACAGTTCTGTTCTCTCGGCGCTCCATGTTGTTTCAGGATGACAAACAACCTTTGTGAAATGACTAATAGCTGCCATGCATTATGAAGGCCTGTAAAGATTAAGCCCATTGCTAAGTGGAATCAGAGGGCTGCTGAGAGGTAATTACATGCCAGCCTTACGAACACCACGTTTCCTTGGGTTACAGCCAATCCTGCTTTAGCTCTCCTCTGAACTGACTTCACCCCTGGCTGTGCTCTGAACTGGGCTATACAGTATGTGACCCCTGCTGATGTAAGGCCACATGACTTATTTTTTAAAAATCTAGATTCTTTTTCATTTTTAAGCTAAATTTAATCTATGGATTATGAATTTGAATAACAGTGTTCCTCCTTTTCTGTCCAATACCAGGACCAACAGAAAGCATGTCTTCTTGAGCAAAGGAAGGACAGACTGAGATCTTGTGAAGCTCTGCAACAACAACCAACCAGAACCCCTGATTCCAAGTCGTCTTTCCCTTTGGCTTTCTTCATGGGTGTGAGCCCTTCCAACATCGATTTGACATCAGCCTCCTTCTGTCACTAACCTCAACTGTCATAATAAATTATAAAACCATTGCGGGTGCAGCTGAACTATTTTGTGTAACTAACATCCTCTGGTGTCAGCGAGGTGTTTTGATAGATGAATGGGAGGAGACTGCTGACAGAAGGTGTGTCTTTTGTGCCACCTCCAATCTGTCTTTATGAATGGTAATTAGACTGAAGGGTTTGGTGTTAATACCCAGAGAATGTCTGCGCTACCTGCAGACACTTTGAGTATGCCGTTCTGATAGCACAGTAAGATGTTTCCTAATCACTCCCTGCATTTGCACACGCAGCACTGCACTCTGAAGACAAACAGATTGGGCTGAATAAATTACATCATTCATTAACAGCTGCCCAGTCTGGGAACCTGATAAATGACGAGATAGAGCGAGTAGTGTGTGGAGGAGCTGAGCTAATTAACAACTAATTAAGCATTCACTAGCTGAATCAGAATTGGATCGGGGCTGCAGTTGGTTGGAGTAGCTTGGTCAGTGGATGGGCTGTAGCTCCGCAGCTCCTGCAGTCGGCAGCACATGGTTCAGAGCATGAGTAGAAGGTTTGCGAGGGGCAGGATAATCATAGCTCCATAGCCCTGTGAACAACTTCAAAGTGGAGTGTGAGGCATGCAGGGTGCATATCAAGTGAGCGATGCAGAGTGGGAGCTACATGGGGGTGTTGTAGAGACCAGCTAAAAGCTCTCAGATAGTAGAAAGAGTTAGGTTGTTCCTGTTTTCTCGCATGCACTTTAATAAGCAATTGGCCTGGAAGTGTTTGCCATGCATAAATAGAGGTTGTTCTTGTTAAACTAGCTTGTACTGAAGGAAGGGTGATGCTCTGCAGTGTGGGATGGCATTTGTTTTCCCTCTATCAGGCTCTTCTTTTTACTCTTCCCTTTTTCTCTTTCCCTTCTTTCTCTGTTTAAGGTTTCCATTTTTCCATGCAAATGAGAGAAACCACATTGATTTGGCCTCCAGTTTCATGTTACTATGGCAACAATATAAAAACTACAAAGTGCTTAAAGCGCAGCACTTTTATCCCTGTGTCCCTCTGATCATCACAGGAAATTAGCATATACCAGGAAACAGGAGAGCTCACAGAGGAAAGCAATTGTGCATTTGGAAGGCCGTGCTGGCTGCCTGAACAAAAATGGGGGTTTTGAGGGGGACTTGGCGAATAAGTGGGAAAAAAACACACTGAAAAAAAGGAAATAGTCATGTGGAGACTGAAGAGAAGTAGAGCAAAAATCATTCTTTTTCTGCCAGAGAAAAGTTTCATGGCATTTCATTTGCTGTTCTTGTTGTTATCAGTGTCTTCTTGTCAGCATACACACATGTGCATGTAAACATGCAAACCTGTCCTTTCCTCTCCTTCTTTCACACAAACATAACAAACAAACATAGGTGCACACTCTTCCTCATTTCATCAAGAGCAGAGTGCTGCAGGAAAGCGAGGCATCTTTTTTCCTACTGGAGATGTAAATGAGTGAGTATCCGCCTGAGTGTGTGATGTTGACTGTGTGTGTAAAGAGTGCATTTGTGTGTGTGAGAAAGAGGGAGGATAGAGGGGTGGACACCAGGGCCAGAGCACCAAAGGAGATTTGAAGGCCAACATCAAACGCCATCAGCTCATTAATGCATGTAGGGGTGACCCCGACCCAGCACGGAACAACACAAACACATCAAAAACGCCTTCCAAAGCCCCCATCTTGACCGTCATCACACCGAGCCATAGGAAGGCTGTGAAATCCGCCCACCAGCCCCATAGATTTGAATTGCTGACTTGTTTATCATGTTTCACTGAGCCACAGAGACGGACAAAGGCTACAGATTGAGTTTGGAAGGCATGGCATGGGGCTGGCAAAATTAGATTCACCCCAACACCAGTGTGTAATGGGTGTACTTTCGCCATGCATGAGAGCGAGCCCAGACTGCTTTTCTGAAAAGAAAGGAGACAAAAAAATTGCCTTTTCTCACACTGGTATCTGAGCCATTACATTGGTCAGATATCAATATTGTTTTCCAATTTTGCCTGCTGCACGAGGTGGTTAGCCACAGATGAAAAACGTTATGCTTCAAACTGTCTCACTCACTGAATCTGTCTGCCTGAAGGCTACCCAGCATGCAATTCTGAAACAAAGAGGCCTCTTTTTGATTTCTACACAGCGTGACCTTTTTTGATTGGGTGAGATTGGTTGGCATGGAAATCAATACTACGTTGTGCATTTGATGCAGCCTTATCTCTTCTCTACACTGTCTGCAGGTAGAGGCAAGGGAGGTTTTTGTGTGTTTGTTTTGTGTGTGTGTGTGTCTGCGGGTATATGTGTGCTTAGCACTAACACTCTCTCACACTGTTTGGAACATAACAATAGTTCTTCTCCTTCTTCATGGAGTAAATTACTTTTGTGTGGCAGACAAAACAGAAAGAATAGTTTGAAATGATTCCGAGGAGACTGAGAAGGAAAACAAACTCTACAGGATTGTTAAGTTTGGTTTGTGACACCGGACACATATTTAGATACTACAATGAAATTTTTCTTCTCTATTACTTCTGCTGTAGTAAACTGTTCCAGACATCCAAATCTCCACCAACAAGTCAGATTTGTTCAGCAATTTGTTCCAGGGGATCTGATGATTTGTCCACATATAACTGTTTTAATGTAAATGAATTTCATTGATTTCCTCTTAATCTCAGTTGTTTTTTGAATAGATTTTGAAATGTAGAGTAGTGTAGCCCAACATTTACTTTTTACTTCAGACGATTGAAGTTGCACTTTTAAATATATAATAGTGGCATTAATTTGTGAAATTTAACTTTCTGAACAAAACATTTCCTAAAGTTTGTTTGTCACTGAGCTATAATTCCAAAGCTTGTGGTTTTTGTTGAGGGAACCAGGGCATTGCTAACTTTCAGGTTGGCCTACTGATGTAAATCACCTCTCCGGAACTCTTTCTTCCTCCGTAGACAGCTAGCTAGCAACATTCCTCAAAGATAGCAAAAGAGAAATGGCAACTGTTGAGAATAAGATTGATGCTGTTTTTGTTGCAGTTTGTTAACTTACAGCAGTTCTTAAATGAACATATTTCTTTGAAAGATGTGTCAAACATTGAATGCTGCTAGCAGCCACTAGCTGCCTAGACTGCTGTCTACTGCGAATAATAGCAGGATATGTCACTTACTATTGATTGGTTGTGAAAAAAAGGCACAAAACATCAAACTGAAATTGAATAACATAAGCACCATGCCAGGCTAAATAAATGAAGAGAAATGAAATGGCAATTCAGTAACTATCAGGTTAAAGTTCAAGGTTATTTTCTATACAGCAAATTGTTTCCAAACCTGTCAAACTGCATTTCAAACACCAATTGTTTACAAAATTTAACAGATGTGTCTTGAAAAAAACACATTCATCTGAAACAATATTTAGAACAGTCATCTGCAGACGCACAGTACAATGAGATCAAATCACATGAAGCGTGGACAACAAATCTGTGTTCTTTATCCTCAAAGCGAAAGCTCCTACATACAGTCTTTTATCTGAAGACAAATATAACTTCACAGTGTTGAATCTCTTCTTTGTGTTAAGATGCCATATGAGCATTAAGAAATATCTCAGAGGACGCTTCATACTTTAGGTGATAGTAAGCTCATTCTCCTCTCAATGATCAGTCAGGACAGCTCGGTCGGGAGCTGAAATTGACTGAGCTCCACTGGCTGAGCTGAGCAGCATGTGACGGAGAACCATCAAAGATGATCGGGTAGAGCTACGACCTGGTTGGCCGCTCTGTCTGTGGCAGCATGCTTTGTCACCTCCAAATCCCGCAGCTACATGACCAGAGTCAGAGCCATCAGATCCACGGACAAAGCCAAAGGACCCGGAAGGAAATTGAACTTCAGTGGAACTTACCACCAACTGGAATCCTAAATCCCTCGAAAGACAAAAACTTCATAGGCTTTCTCTCTATTTCTGGTTTAAACTCAATGACAAACTTTTCTTGTGTTCAAACTGTGCCTTCAAGTGCAATGGGAATATAGAATCCTGTTAGGATGCATTTCAGAGTTAGCATCATGTGATTTTTTCCCCCCTCTTGGATATCTACTAAAACCCCATATAATCAAAAGCAATCTACAGTCTTTTAGAAGATTTTTCAAAGAAATTTCTTGAAAGGAATTCAGCAGTAGATACGCTGGTGCTCATTGTTGCAGTTCAAAGCTTAACTGTAATTTTCACACAGTAATTTGACAGTATAATATGTATCAGATCGGGGAGTTGGGTACTGGCTTTTGAAAGGAAATCAGTAAATCAGTATCATGATAGTCTATAAAAACCATCTATCTACATAACAAAACATGATACATGAGGATAAGAGCTATGTTTTGGCAAGATCCTGCCTGAATCCAGCCTACAGGGCTACTTTAACAGCCTCAGCACTCTTTTTGTGCATATCAATAACCACAGCAACCAGCTGTTTCTCACTGTGCACCTCCAAAATGCGCATCTGAAACCATTTAAATCAAAAGCTGTCACAGTTTCCACAGTGCATTATAGGCATTCCAGCATGGCCTTTCACTCCACGCTGCGTAGCCTCGCTCGGCAGGGGAGCACGGTATAAAGTGGGCACACAGCAACACAAATATGCAGCCCACTGTGCGTTCCCCTCAGGAACACTAAAGAAGGGAGCGACAGAGAAACAGAAAGAGAGAGGGAAAAAGCTGAACAACCTCTATGTTTCTTTGCTCTAGCTTCTTGGGTTAAAACCCTTTCCCCGCTTCAGATAAGAACCTTTCTTCTTCTTGAATGCTTTGTCTTCCAGGGAGGATCAGGGGGAAAGACAGAAGAAAGGGAAGAGCTGTCTTACTGGCACACCCCTGTGGTGGGTGCTCCTACAAAAGGAGACAGAAGGAGATGACAATGGCTGATGCTAGCCTATGGAGGCAAGCTTCATTTACAACACTACCAGGCATTTAAACACATGTGTAAAGACATATTAAAGCTCTGTTAAAGGTTATTTTTATAGTAACATTGAATCAAATGAATCCCTGTGGTGCCAAGTTTTGCTCTTCCTTTCAAGCCTACTGAGCCCATCAACACACACCCCTGCTGCACCATCAGACCAGGACCAAACCAGAGCTAAATGGCAAGGAAATGCAGGGCTTATTATGGAACTATATATAATCCATTTTGTAATCATTTTCATGTATTGCCAAGTCTGCTATATTCTACATCAGAACACGTCGGGGTGCATTTCTGCTTAAACCGCAATGTCTTACCACAGGCAAAAGGAAAAGCTGTGTCTAAATCATCATAAAATTGTGATACTGTTTGTAGAGTCAACATGGAAAATGAAGACAGATCATTGCTATGGCTGTATGTACTTAAACATATCAGCGTACACACAATGAACCGGTCTGAGCTGTCCTGTGAGGCCAGACACGGGCCAGACAATCAAAAAATAGCATTCTGGTAACAATGGAATAGAAAGACCATAATTCTTCTTGTTAGTTTCCAGTAAATATTCATCCTTGTATCTAAAATATCCATAGGACTTTTTCTCTTTGGAGGGAGGGGTCAATGTCTCATCAAGGTGGTGGCAGAAACTAACAAAAGATTATGCACAACACACACACAGCTTTTCTGTGTGTTCCTGTCTTTGCATTTAAGTGCACAAGATTTTGTTTCCTACAGATATTTGCAGCAGCCTTCATGCTGACAGCAGCACAGCAGAACTGTCAGCAGAGCAGTTTCTCAGCTCGATGAAATATTAGATGCCAGATGCCAACTGACTCTAATATATTCACTGAAATCAATAATCTACTAAGAGCTTTATTACGCATTCAGAAAATGATTTTAAAAATCAAATGTAGTTACCATGAAGAAGGTCATGTTGTCCCTTTCAAGAGGATAACAGAGAAACATACCTGTTTAAAGTAAAATGTTATTGCATATTACTGACATCGAGGATGAGTGTTTTCCTTTTTTGCTGACCATTACATGATTGTGTAGCTTAATTTATATATACAGTAGCTGGTCTGACCTACCACTGTTGTCTTTTGTTGTTTTAACAGGCTAAAGCGATGGCAAGAGGTAAAAATTAGGATCTTCTGCTTGTGCATTTTGTCATTGTTAGAACTCAGAGTCAGGACACAGGATATTAGCTGGGGATCCTCTGATTTTAAGGACATTTTTGTTTGGAAATCTGTTTAACTGTCTATTTTTTAACATTATCAAGAAGTGCCCAGTGGTGAATTGGTGCCCTTTTTACCATATTTAAAAAGATTGACTATAACCTAACCAGTCTTTATGTAGAACATTTACATGTTCATTTAGCTCTGCTGTACAGCTGTGAAAAAAAGAGATTAAAGTGTCATCTGAACACCTCTCTGTTTCAAGACACTTTTCTTTGTTCCTTTAACTGACTGAAAAAATACTCTAATGAAAAGTTAATTTGTCAGCTTAAATGTTGAAAAAAACAGTTCAACTAAACATATACCATAGAGACAAGACAGTAAAATAGGCTGTCATTAGGATAAGTGATCACAGCAGGTTCTCTATTTTATAATGTTTGATCACAGCACACCGTTGACCCCAACACTTTAAAACCCTCAACTCATCACCATGAAGAATATTTGGTTCTTGAGCTCATATTTTAATCAATGCTAAGTTTTCCTGGTATCATTACATGAGGAGTGAATGATCCATTATTTAGTGTTTAGCATTGTGTTTGTAGCCAAGCAGTGAAAATGTACGAGACTTGTTATCTGAGATACAGAACAGTTGACACTGAATGAGGAGGACCACAGGGTCAGAGGTCATTCTTGCCTCTGCCCCCCCAAAACATTTGTATTAGCTCTTCAGGTCCTTTGGCCAAGTTTAGGCCATGAAATGACTCCAGTTGTTGCCTCCCCCAGGGCGAAGGCATCCCTTCCTCACCCGGTGGTCTGCTGTCATCTCATCTTTCATTGAAGACAAGAGGCAGGAAGTATCCACGGGGATCAACAGATGCAGAGGAAAGCCACAAAATGGCTTCCCCCTGAGTTGGCCATGTGGCTTCTGCGATCGTAAACCTTTGAGCCTCAAAACACACAACACACATCACAACACTATGTTTTCTGGCACTTTGAGGTTATGTGTCTGTAAAATTTACTTTTTTTGTGAAGAGTCTTGATGAAAATCAGTGACAGGTGATGTGGACACAGTGACAATACAACACTGTCACCCAGTGCAAGATCTGAAATCCAAGCAGCAGTTTTGATGGTGCATGTAGAAAAGTTAGATTGCTTATTCAGACGCAGAAAACTTTTTTTATTCTGTGAAGCAGCACAGCCAGAGAAAATATTTTGTATAGTGTGCACGGCAGTGAGAGAGAAACCTGCTGAATGCCAGAGTAAATAAATAAAGTAAATAAATCGGTGGATAATGTGAAGCAATTGTAGGGGTGTGCATAATCAGGGATTTGGAGGCTGCTCACTCTGCTGCTCGTCTTCTGACTACAAAACCAGGCCTGACGGGGGGGGGGGGGGGGGGGGGGGGGGGGGGGGGGGGGGGGGGGGGGGGGGGGGGGGGGGGGGGG
>JAPZDV010000020.1:24000756-24035079 GCA_029814665.1 Acanthurus lineatus
CTGTCGCTCTCTCTCTCTCTCTCTCTCTCTCTCTCTCTCTCTCTCTCTCTCTCTCTCTCTCCAGCCGGTGATAATCTGTTCCAGTACACTTGCCATGAAATGAGCGATGTAGGACTCGTAATGCACTGGACAGGCAAAGCCTAACAGATAACATAAGCCCCTTTTCGCTGCCTCCCCTCTTCTCAAACCAGCCGCCTCTCCCCCCCTCGCCATTACCAGCCCTCATCCCCTTCCACTGGAATATCAAGGCCCTTCAGCTGTAAACAAGAGGAAGAAGATTTGGTTCATTACAAGGGGAGTTGTTTTCTCTCTCTGGCTCTTCATCTGATATATAATATCTGTGGCGAGCTGTCTCGTCGCTTTATGCTTGCGTCATATTTCATCTTGACTCTCATGACCTTGGCTGTCAGGCACACAATGAGAGGCTGTTGTTGTGGGTTTTTGTTCTCCTCTCCTGTTTATAGTTGTGATTGTCATTTGGGTAATGTATGCGTGCATACATACATGTGGGCCTTGAAGCGAAAGCCTTGCAGAGCTGACAGTGGTAGTCTGTAGTCTCACGGGGTGGACGTGAGAGCCTGTTTTGATTGCAATGAATATATAATTTTTGTATTATTTTTCACTTTTATTTTTATTTTTTTGTGCTGTAGCTGTCTGCTGTTTAGTCCTCTCTCTCTCTTTTCGCTCCTTTGATCTGGCTTTGGTTTGAATGTCATACCATCTGGATGAGGTCACTCATGAATTTGTCTCCACAAATGCTCAATTAAATATATATTATACAAGGGATATAAATCCATATGTTTAAATACTTGCACTTTCACTATACTTAAATTACATACATTCACTCAAACTTACTTAGGATGAGTAAAATGCATGTTTGTATCTAACTCGGTCTAACAAAGAAGAACCATTGTTCTTTAATTTCTACAGAAAAATAGAAGTAGAAATATTTCAGTTAGCAAAATATATGCATAGCTTTTAATACTATGAAAAAAATTACTGTGATACTATTATAGAGTGAAGAAACACTGAAAGTGAAAAGGTCCACACAATGGATCAAAACTGTCACTGTTATACAAAAGCATGTGCTCCTCTGTAGAAGACGACTGAGCCCATTTGGAATCTGTGTAAAGGCAGATCAAAAATACTTCACGGTGGCAAGGAGCGTATTTATCTCTGTGAGCAACAATAACACTTGATTGTTGATTGGGACCTCCCTGGCAGAGTGTTTGACAGCAAACAGCAAACAGCTCCAGCTGTGATCGATACTCTCCCGGCCTCTGTCTTCCAAAGTGCCTTGTGGTTTTGGAGGTTCGGAAAATCCGCCACGAAGCGGGGCCCTCCCATCTCGTCTGAACCAAACATTGTCCGGGTGGCTCCTGCTCCCATGCTCTTCACTCCCTGGAATGCCGGCATGCTGAGGATAACAGGGTTTCCTAAGATCCAACCGGGACCTCTCTAATTTGGGCATCCACTCCTGCCACTTCCCCTGACCAGAAACCATTTTAAATTGGTGGCCACGTAGAGCTGGCATTCCCCTTTTCCTCCCTTTTTAATGGTTTGTTCACTTCTGTGGCTCTTTCTTGGTTGTTCTTTTATTTCTATCTGTCTCCTTCCACCTCTGTTTTGGCTGAAACTAGAAAGTGAATTTATTTACCCTCTGTTTTATTGTCCATCATATTAAATTGTGGGCTTCATGTACAAACACAAAACCCCATCACCACCACCACCACCGCCGCTGCCGTCAATGCCACTCCACACACTCAGACACTATCAGTGACAGGCACAGCACAACAGCAGTGATGTGTTAGTGCTCTCCCAGCTGTGTGTGTGTGTATGTGTGTGTGTGTACAGGCAGGTTCTTCCTGCCAGTGAACGCTGAGAGAGTGACAGACCACCCACCTGCTCTGGCTCTTCCTATTGATGTCAGTTTGGCGTCAGTGGGAGGGCAGCTAATGGGATTTCACTATCAGCACCTCAGTGTAGCCACCATGTCAGCTCTCCCTCCTCCGTAGCGCTACGCACAGTCAAGCAAGGTAAAACTGCTTGGCTCGGATTGCTGAAGACTGAGTGTGAAAGGCATAAGATGTTCAACATAATATAATACAGTTTTCAAAAACAAACAGCGTAAAGCAAGTAGTGACTCACCGGCTGTTTATGTACTGATCATGAATTAAACCAACCTGTGAGTGAACTGTCAGGGTCGCCTTATCATGTCACAACTCATGTTGGACAGTAATGTGTTACTAACATTAACATTTTACAATAATACATGGGTTTTTTTAAGTAACAGGTCATCAGGAATTGCTCAAAATTTAACAATAAATAACAAAGTGGATAATCTGATTTGTCTGTGTGAATTCAGAGGACTGTTATCACCTTTAAGTAGGTACAATGTAAAGAGACTAAGTTCCCCTATTTATCAAAATAGTAAATAAGATATTATAATGTAGTTGTAGGTCATAAATGATAGTGTACTTAAAAACTGTTAAATTCTCCACAATGTAATTTTACCCGTATACAGCCTTATTATAATGCATTATAAAAACATTATAGAGATTACACATGCTTCAACTTTTCCCTGTATATCAACTGACTTGTTCGAACGCAGGTAATCTCTACTCATGCTCTCTTTCCCTTCAAACTGTGGTTTTAGTTGGACATCCTGAAAATTTGCAATCTATAATAACAGATTATGAGAAGGGAAGGTTAGCGTCACAAATATGTATCAGTGGAAAGCTGCCACTATTCTTTTAGAGTTCCTCTGCCACATCTGCACAATCCACAGGCTGAAGTTTTTTTGAATGGTGACTAATCAGTTCAAGGTGTTAAAAAGAGTGTTGAAGCTGGCTGAGCTGGAAGAAATGAGTACCTCATTATTGCATCTAGTCACTATTCCATCACCTAGCACTGTCATAACAACACTGCACCTTTAAAGCCTTGCCTCATCTTCTCTTTCTCTGTGTCTCACTTTGAGCATTTCATTTTCCAGCCTTCTATGGCACTTTCTCTGTCTTTCAAAGTTTACAACGATTGTCTGAAAGTTCACACTTTGAGTTTGGTGGCAGCGTTGCACATTTTTTTCTTCTCGCTTTTTTTATTTTTTATTCCTTTCTTCCTTGTGTGTTGCTCCACATCAGAGATCCAGTGAGGGGCCTTTTGTGTCTGACTTTGCCCCAAAGGCAGTCGTCTTGCAAGGCAGATTAATAATTACAGAGTACACAACATCGGGGAAAACAATTTCAACATCTTTGATGTCAAACATGAGAGAAACCAAAATTACAAAGAAAAAAAGGATGACGAGGAAAGGTCTTGAAAGATGGTCTTTCTTTCTGTCTCTCTCTCTCTTGGCAGTATTTCCTGTTATTGTTGCTTTCTACTGTTTCGTAGTGCATTAAAAACATTAAGGAGGACTTAAAAGAGAGAGGCGTCTGCCCCCGAGGGCCACATTTTAGAAGTGGTATGGCAACTATTCTTTGTGACAATGTCACTGAAGATGAGAAGGAGCTATATATAAAGTTTCATAGGATTTGGTCCATCTGTTTACATGTTTGAGCACATCAATAAGCTCATGAGATGTTGTTTGTTTAGTGTAGCATTAGGATAAATAGAAACCATGGCCAAATATAGAAGGACAGAGCTGTCGTGACCATGAGTTATGATTATGGGCTGTAATTGAAAGGTTGAGGGTGCTCTTTCTTTGGCTTCACTATGAAACTCCCTATTACTGAAAAAGCCATGATCATTGGAATGAGAATTTACAGTCTCTCCTGTCTTGTACTTTTCGAAACCAGTGCTTTTTTTGTCTGGTATAATGCAGAATGATAGGCCTCGGGCTGCCAGCCAAACACAGGCGACTGCTATCCCCTTTTAATAATATTGAATGAGTATCAACAAATCACAAACAAAGTGACCACAGCCAACTGAAATTTAAATATTTTATCCATCAGATCCTGAAAATCCCTTCTGACATAAACCAATCCTTAACTCTGGTTTACTGAGATTCTTCCTCTGTATCTCAGTTGTCCTTGTGTAGTTGTAAGTGCAGCTGGTTTTGAGTTTATCAACAACTAATTCATAGCATATAGTTTACATGTGCTTCAAATTCAAGAGGGAACACTAATAATTGCTAATACTAGTCAAAAATATTTATTTCAATATTTAATAAGAAGAAATTTAAGAAATTAAATTACTAGTTCACTGGATGCATCTAGCTAAAACTAGAGCAGCATTAAAGAAGGATTTATTACAGGGCTGTTATATAACACTGCTTAAGTTCAGCTGTATCTAATTAACCAACAGCCTAATGCATACTCATGTACGGGCATCACTTAGGCCCAGCTCAGATGTTTGCATATTTGTTTTTCATTTGTGATCATGAGTTGCAATCAAATAATAATGTATATTTTTGTGCAGCACATACACAAAGATGTTCTGTTGGATTCTAAAGCAATTTCTGAGCTTTTTAAACAATTTTTCATAGAGAATTGTTGAGATTTAGTTGTGATTAAACTACTACTAACTATTGAAAGACTACACGCCAACCCTGTTGACAGTCAGAGTAAAACCAGTGACTGACCCATGAACAAGCATCATTTTGACATCCCCACTAATCCTTTTTTTTAAATTTACCACTCATACATGAGATATAAATAATATTAAGTACATGCACTGCCAATATCATGTGGTTGATTTGAATGTAAAGATGACGAATTAGACAATTTTATAACTCCTCCTGGTTGATTATCTGTGCAGTTTCCATACTGCAAATGGCCACAGTGGTGTAAAGCTTAAATTTGTTTGTTTTCATATTCACAGAAAGAAAAACAGAAGCAAGTGGCATATACCCTGCTTAAAATACATGTTTAACCAATATACTTTAACAGAATCCACCATTTTTGATACATATGTCATCCTTATACACCAAATCCCATCCACAGCAGCACAAACATTAAATGGGGTTTTGAAGGTGAAAGAAAAGGCAGTGTCTGCATTATGAGTGTCATACTTGCTGTACTCATAGCTTCTCCACTGCAGACACTGTGGATATACAGCGGGTGAATTTGACAGGTGTCAGTATGAAAAGACTTCTGTTTTGCTTTAAAAACAATGCTCAGTAGTGTTACACTGTGTGCCTTAACCGTGACAACAGCAACTGAGGCGTCAAAGCCGAAATGACAAAGAGGAAAAGCCACATTTTGCTTGAATCGTGACAGTGAGCCCCTTGTTTGACGGATGTTGGCTCGTCATTGTAAATGTACAGTGTTTGCTGAAAACACAACAGTCATCTGGAGCGGCTTTGACAGTTTTTATGTGTTCTGTGTTTTTTACTATATCTGTTTGCATTTGGGAAAAACAGCAATATAAATATATTGGAAAATCCAGTCATCTGGAGTCCATCTGATCACAATCTGTGGCAGATGTGAATGGGTTCATCACTAGCTAGCTAAAACACAAAAACTTCTGAGTGCAAGCTCTAAATCTGTAGGGTCAGCACCCAGTCAATTGGCTACGGGTGAACATTTTCTATGTTCCAAACCTGATCATGATCAAATGACCCAATGACAAGTGTTACGATAAGATCTAACAGTTTTATGTTGAGCAAAAGAACTTGACCCTACTGGCAGTAGGACCTTACTTACAGTCAGAGGCTTTTGTTGTTTTGTTTTCATTTTAGCCAGTCAGTGAACATCACCTGAAAGATGGAAGAGGAAGGATTTATGGATTTGAGATATAGAAGGCATGCGAAAATGAAGAACATCACAATGTAAGAGACCCTTTGACACAAAAAAGCTAATAAACAGAGTTTTTTTCACCCACAACCAAGTTAAACATTTTTGTAAACTAAACAGCAAAATTGAAATGTAGGCTCCCAAAGAAAGCCGACAGAGCTCTCCTGTTCAGAGCGACAGCTGGAGGTAAACTGGGGAAGAAAGACAATGGCCTGGCTAAGCTGTTTAGTTGCACACACACACATACACACATGCATGCATGCACGCACTCTTTTTGTAGCAGACAACTAACATTTTATCAAACAAGCACAATCTGGTTGCACCTGAAGTGAGTTTGTTTTCCAGCAATGAAAGTATGAGCCAATAGCAAGAATTACACAACTTTTTAATTTGTTTTATTTGAAAAAAAGCTGTTACGCTTAGTTAAGGAGAACAAGTTGTCAGTAAAGTTGCTAAAGATCCAAATTTTCATATGATTCAGGACATTAAAGTAATGTTTAATTTGCTTGCAGTGACAAACCCATACAGATTTTACGTACTCCACACTTTCCCTCCGCTCTGCACAGCATTCATGTTTCAACATATTGTTTTGGTTCTTTCTGACCACTCTCATCAACCTTGTTTCCACCCTTAGCAGACGGCTGTTTTTAACAGAAAAAAAACTCTCTGGTAGAAAGAGTTAAAGGAAAATGTGTACACTTCTACAGCTCCATAAACACAACATTTTTTGCCACAGTGCTAGTTAGTACCAGCGTGCTTTACTCCTTTCATATATATTTTTAAATCTTTCATGCAGTAAGCACCTGCATGACTTTATTAGACCAGCTGCGGCTGCATCTTCTTCTTCCTCCTCAGCAATGCTCAATCTGATCAGCCCACAAAGAGTGCTAAAATATCCAAAACTACCCTTTTACTGGACCAGGAGTTAAAATGGGTGGCTAACCATAGTGTTAAAGGCAACAGTTGCTTCAACAATAAAAGTCTTGCAGTGGTTTTCTGATTGAAACAGCTGCACGTAGTATTCAAACTAAATAAATGAACTGTATTTAACACAGCAAACCTCACGTTACTGTTCTGATAGATGGTTTATAAGGAAACAATCATCACACTTAGACTATTAATAAATAAAAGAGAGAATTTTTTGAAAATTGTTTGCTATATTTAAAAAATGGCACTTCCTCCTTCTTCTTCCTACTCTATATTTCAAGAGTCTTGACACAACTTATATCATGATTTGGAGCTATATAAATAAAATCGACTTGACTTGACATCCATTTTTCTATTCCCCTAGTGAGTCACTGAGGGTACTGTGACATGGCAACATCTTAGACGATGTCAGGAGCTAACATGATACACTTACAGGTCAGTGTGATGGTTTCCTGACAGTTGGCATACTCTGCAAACAGATAAGAGCGTCGTATTCCATGCCAAGCTCAGCTACATCCTGCTACACCAGCGAACCAACACAGACCAAGACACACATTTTCACACAGTATTGATGTGGTTCAACTTAACTGACTCCAAAAATAAAATCTGAAATAAACCACTCCAGTCGCCAGGCAGATGGGAAGTGACTGGTTTACAGCGAGTGTGGGCAGCTGTTCACTCAGCAGGTACGAGCTGCAGTGAAAGCACATGGAGCAGGTGTGTGCTGGGCGGTGAGGGAGCTGACGAGCAGCAGCAGGTGGGAAAGTAGAAGAAGGAGAAGTTCCAGGCCTTAACTGTGAGGGTGCAGACAGACATAGAGAGGTCAGCTTTAACATCATGACCTCGCACACCCAGACGACTTCTGTCCTTTCATGGACTAATGACAAATCAAGGTTCAAAGCTGAGATGTATGTTTGTCTCCAGTATCCTGCTGGTATTGACTGTTCAGTCTATTCATGGAGACAAAAGACTCTGTTTATGATCCACTTTGAGAGTTATATCCTGTGAAAAACTGTAAATATTGTTATGCAATGTTAAACAGCTGCAACAACAAAAAAACCTTTAAAACACAGTGTAAAACAATGCAATCACAAATATATTTTCATTTTCTTTTGAGTAACTTGTAATTAATAATATTTTCTACACATTTATACAACATTCGGAAAAAGATTGATGGTGCTCATTTTCCCACTCTCCCCACCACTTAAAGACTAAAAGTCAAACAATATTAAATATTTAAAATATCAAAATATATGAATTTTTGATAACTTTTTAAAGTGTTTAACAGCATTTTTTTCTTTATACAAGACTTTAAAATATGAAAGATACTAAAAACTTCTTAAAAATAAATGAATATTTCATAGATTTTGAAAAATTATTTGTGTCTGAAATGTTTTACTACAAAGAAATCCTTGCAACACTGTTTTTTTTTCTTGGCATAAAGAATTCATTTAATTTTCCAAAAAGTCTTTTCTCAGTGTTTGCGTGCTAAAACTTTCATGTTTTCATGTCACTTGTGTAAGTTGCATTTTGCCTTTAAATTAGTCCTGATGTCACAGCAACATGTATGTGGGAGCGGGATGTCAGGCGAGCTCAGAGACGTTTCCCCCTGCAGCAGATGAATGTGAAAACAGCTGTCTAATGTCAAACTCTGCACATTCATCAATCTGCACAGAGAAGCTCAAACATCCTAGTAAAGTTGCTTTGTGGAGGGGGGAGGGAGTTTAAAAATGCAAGATAATTTTAAAATGCACTTGACAAATTGGAAGTGTCTTTTTTGCAATTTTTCTCTATTCTTCGAGCATCATCTGTTTCTAGTAAAAAACAGAGCATTGAAGGAGTAGATGAGGAAAATATTCCACTTGTGAAAGCTGACATAAACAAGTCGACTTCCAGCAGTTTGGTTGAGATATAATGGGGGCAACGGGGAAATGTGTCAGCAGCGTTAGTCACACTCTGAAGCTGTCTCATACTGCTCCGAAGATCAAACTGGGGCGCCGCTGATTGAGCCTGACATCCACTTCCAGAGAACCACGTTGTGATTGCAAAATTCCTGGTTTTCCTTGTAATGGCTGACGAAGACTTTCTGCAAAAATCCCACAGAGGACTCAGGGTGGGGGGAGGGCAGATGATGCCATCCAATCAGATGCATGAAAAACATCACTCCATTTACAGTATATGCAATAAATAAATAAATAAATACAATTATTTCAGCCCAGGATCATAACGGGAAGGGCTTAAACAGTCTTAACCCTCTTCCCTCATTTCCTGCAAAAGAAGTGTGAAAGAGCATAAAAAAGAGAAGAAAAAAAGACTCATAATACTGAAACAAACAACAGGGATGCAGCTGCATTCAATTTCCTGTGGCATGCTGTTTCTATCACAAGGTCTTTTCAGATGCACCAATTGAGTCAAGGTTGGGAATGGCCATGAATCTAAACCAGTCTTTTTCTCTACACTTGGCTTAATGAGGGATACATGTAGGAATGCTGGTTCTCACTCCACACCTTTTCCCCATTGGCTTTTTTTCCAATGAAAGGGGAAAACAATGCATTCTTTGAATAATATTTGATCCCTTGTGATCCAAATTAAAATTAATGTACAAGTTAATCTCCATCATTGGCAAAAATCAGAAACATTTTAAATTGTTTTCATCATAGCCGGTGATCAACCATGGAAACTCAATGCCAGACCTTTCAATGGCAAAAAAAGAAAAAAATTCCTACTGACATCTTCAACTTACAAACTCAGTTCTCCATCATGGATGCAGACCTTTTACTGCAGCGATAACTCCGAAAAAAAAGACAAAAGTGGGACAGTGAATTTTCCATCCTTAAGCTTTCTGAAATGATATGTTCCATCTGCTTGCAAAGAGGGATTGTTTTTGTATGGCCAGATGAAATTGCAAACATCCCTCCATAATTATTTCAAAAAGCATCCTGTTTTGAATAACATTGTGCTATGAAGGAAACTGTGCACTGGTAAACAAAAACATATTCCTCACATGGCCTAGCTTTTCCTATTAGAGGTCTTTATTTCAATTTCAGAACGTGTTTTTCATAAGATCAGGAAGAACATGTCATTTTGTTCTTGATGGTGAAATATCAGCAGTACAGAGGAAAGCTGTTACAGAGACTGTTGAGAACGTTTGCGTGTATCGAATGTCCCTGGACCTCATTAGCTCGTGTCCTTATTAAGAGTCTCCTTGCTATCCCCTAGAGTAGCCTGGTGAGAATCTTCCCATGTCACCCCCTCATCTCTCGCTCATTCCCTCTGTTTCTCTCTTCCTTAACATGCCCTTTGAACTTCCCTCAGTTTCCAGTCCAACATCAAAGCTTGGATGTAGGCTTCCTCTTTCCTCCACTCAAGGTGAAGAGCTGACTACATGTGCACGTTTGTCTAAATACAATTTAGTCGACTAAAGCACAAAAGCATTTTCTGCCCATTGTTTAACATTCCTCCTCAGTAACAGTGACACTGGCATTCATTACACTAGTTGTCATGCAGTTCCTTCAGTATCACCAATGTGGGACAAATGTGCACTGGCCGAGGGGCTCACCATGTTTCCTATTTACTTTGGTTTTACTTTGCCTCTGTTTTGTGGTAATTGGGTAGAGGGATTGGTGATCCAAGATAACCCCAATCTTCAGTTTGGGATCCTGAAGCAACAGTTTAAAAAAAGGACTAAAAAGACAATCATTTAATACTGAAAAAGAGAAACAAGGACCACAGCTGTAAAACATGCTTAAAAAACTGGGCCAATGGACGTTCACATGCCCTATAGGTCTCATAGATGTTGACACAATCTCCAAACAAGCATGTTTAAGTTTCTGTTACTGGTTTTAAAGGAAGTCTTACAGGGTGCGGTATTTTGTTGGGTCTAATTTGAAAAGGAAGACTTACATAAGAAAGATTATGGTCAAATATCGTAATGTTTTTCTTCCAACAAGACCCAAATAACACATAAAACATAAAGTATTTTCTTATTAAGTATAGTAGGTTAGCTTTATGTTCATTCCAACATTTAGCCAACAAACAAGCAGCTAATTCCAATCTTTAATACAGAAATCTGCTTAGGATGTTCGAGTGCCTCTCTTTGATTTTTTGGAGAAAACAAGAACCTATTTTGAAATATTTGTACATTTTTGTCTTTTATTTATAAATGAGCATTATTTGTTGTTTTTATTTTCCTTTTTAATAGACAAAGCAATCATCTTTCTTTCCCCTCCTCCCTTTGAATTATCAATTTAATCAATTATTGATCTTTTTTCTTATGTTTAATGTATTCATAGTTTCTTTCTCTTGATTTGTAAAAAATGAACACAGAAAATCATAAATAATGAATCTCATGCTAAATGATAAAAGCATCATCTAACAACTTAAATCACAAACAGTTACAAACAAATATTTCATGTTTATGTGTGATGTGATTGGAGATGTGGGTATATCTTGGACACTCACAGGACCTTTAATGAATAATAAAAGTTCATTAGAAAAAAGTGTTTTTATGTTCATATTTAGTGTTTTCATATTACGACCGGCATTTCCTTTTTCCACATGTGGAAAACAAGTGCCTAATGCATGCAACTGCACGCTTGTGTCTGCAGTTTTACTTGTGAGGTTGAAATGCCAACCTCATGTCAGTGCAGCAGAAATAGGTCAAGCCTGAAACACACACACACACACTCACATGCACAGAGATAGATGAATAACTCATTCCCTTTCATGGCCTTTGTAGATGGAGGAAACGGATGCCAATGCAAAAAGATCAAAACCCCTCTGCGCAAGAAACAAGTGTCCTCCTCCCAGCAGTCGAGCAGGAGGGAGGAAGAGTCGCTCAACAGGTTCGTGTCACTTCTCTAACTGTGCAGCTTTTCACTGCGTGTCCTTGGCTGCTCCGTCCTGCCAGGTATCTTTTTTTGGATCCTTTCTGTTTGGAAACGTGTGTGCTATCTGCGCATCAGTTTGAAGCTGCTTTTCCTCTTCCTGTGTCTGTGGAAAACATAATCAAAGAGAAAAATCAATGTATCCTCAAGCAATAAAAAAGTCAATAGCTTTCATAGAATCTATTTTTAGTGCGGAGTGATGTAGAGATTCACAGTTCTGCCTGACTGCAATTTGTGAGATATATCAATTTTCCAAATTCATTTTTTCATCATTCATTATTTTCTGAACTTTTGCTTTATGAGTCATAAATCTGTAAATGTATTTTTTTTCCAGCTCAGACGGGTACATGAATAGATCTGATGTGTTTGTGTGTAGGAGGTAGTGGTGGAGGTGGTGCTGCTGATGCTAATGTGACAGTATCAATTTTCTGAGCAGATTGAGTGCTTGTTCCAATTATTATCTTATAAATTTACCCAGGTTCAATCCTACTTTCATTATATGAGCTATATTACATCCTGGACTTATCTCATATTAGTATCACCTAATCTTGATTAATAATCTTACCTCATTTCCCACTGTGGTTGAAAAATATCACGCAGTTGACTCTTAGTAATATATGCAGAAAGCAGTTCTATTGTTTGGGGGTAAATGGTTTCTTTTGAAGGAAAAACTCCCTATTAAAATCCTATCCGAATTGTTATCTCAGTGCCTGTGTGGTTACATATACAATACAGCAGCCCCATCTGCACAGAGTGAAAGGCATTAACCAATCACCAGCAACAGCTGAATACCTGTTGGCCAAATAGTGCTTTTGGCATTTATTCCAGGCTGCAGATTAATTGCTAACCATCAAATACAACACGTCTGACAGAACATAACTCAGCTCTCACTGCACTGTGAGCCTGCTACAGCTGCATAGACTAGGTAAAAAAAAAAGGGAAAAAAAGTAAAATCATTTAGAAAGTTTTAAATGAAGACGCCCCTCTGATGGGAAGAGGTCCAGGGAGAGTAGTCTCTTTCCAAATTATACTTTGCATCTGAAGCCAGTTTATAATTTCTTAGTAATAAGTGTGTCAAATTCTAGATTGAATTTCAGCCATGAAGTTCAGGGCCATGTTAAACTGTGCAGCTTTTTGGACTTTGTGCTCACATGCACGCTATTACATACACACACACAAGTTAGAAACAGCCCAGATGTACATTAAAGGAACTGATGATAAAATGATTGTGAAATAAAACCATAATCGATAAATATGTAGCTTGGCTCTCTTCCCTTTTTCTTCACACGTATTTTTTCCCTCGTATGTGAACCACAATTCACATGTGAAAAATCAAGAATGATAAATGCCAGATTTGAAAATTCCCTATCTCTACTATGTCTGTGAATGGTAACTATGAAATGATTTATTGTAGAGCAGTGGGTCTCAAACTGTTGGTCAGTGAGCCACTGCAGCTGGGTTAGGGTAAAATAAGAATTAAAACTAGGTAACTGTCTATTTTTTTTCTATGAGCAGTTTGTGCAGTTCTTAGCAGAATTAGAAAGTGAGAATGATAAACTCTATGTAAAAAAGGTAAACTCAATGTTAAAAGATAGGGCCGTCAGTAGCAGCCCTGCAGCAGCATTTCTGATCATGTGGAACACACACACACACACACACACACACACACACGAGCTGCAGGAAGTGTTTCCCAGGTATGAGAAGACTTCACACTTTATTTAAAGTACCTTTTCATGCAAAATTCACTTATCGGTACACCTATGCAGATAGCTTCATTCTGAAGAGGAATTTAAAAATTTAATTAAATCGTTTAAGATATAAAGATAAGATTATTTTAAAAAGGAATTCCACTAATTTTACACGCATAATTCTGTTCACAATTCTTTAGTGATGTTACTTGAGTCTCTGTCAGTTGGGCTGACAACATTTGAAAATCAGTCATTGTAAAGTTAGAAAAGAGTTAACTTATCAGACCACTGTATACTCTCTGCTGCTGCTTTTGACTAGCTGTTTCACGGTACCTTCGCCAATACTAGCTATGACAACCAAACTTCCGACCAAGCTGTAGCCAGCTGAGTTGCATTGTGGGTAATTTAGGCAGCCAGAGAAAGAATGCATGGAATTGAAAAAAGCTGTTTTCTGTTAAATCAAATTTAAATATTGTATTAAAAAACAAAAGAAAAACTGTCTGTTTGAAGTTTTTGTGTGTACCACAAGAGTATAACTTGTATTATATTACAGGGGCTTCATTGAGTACAACAGAGATAAACATAATGATTCATGCTGTTCAAAGTAAATTAACAGAAGTTACTGATTACTGTTTATAATCTACAAGCCTTGTTGCCAACATATTTTACAGGAACTACACAGTTCGGAGGCATAAATGAAATTCCATTTACTTCCGTCATATTGGTGTAGAAGCACAAGTTTTACAAGCAAATATCTGAAAACCTGGAACCATAAAACCAAAACTATCTGCACAGCTGGATATCACTCAAAGTAAGAGAAAAAATATGTTTTTTTTTTCTATAAACTGACCCGTTATGTCTTACTACAAACACTATTTCTCTACACCAAGAACATTTTGGGGTAAAAACATCAAGACTAAGTTTAAACAGCTGAATGTGCAGGCTATTCCACCCTTCACTGCTTCATCTTATTATAGTTACAAGCTGCAGTCATTTGTGGTCCTTCACTGCTAATAGCATCCCCTTAAATGTGCTCCCATTTCCTCATCTCATCTGAGCCCAGCATGACCCACAGATAGGCCCTTGTAAATTCTACCCCCATCTGGCTCCTTTTAAGTCTATGTCAGACTGTCCATAATCGCTCGGTCAAAATGGCATCCCGTCACCACTGCTTGTTATGAGGTAGCACAGAGTAGGAGGCTGAGACATACCAGAGTCAGAGCAGTCTAGCAAACCTGCCAGCCCCCTTCATGTAACATGAGGAAATGAGTTTGTGTCAGGACTATTTTGGAGTTGCTTTGAAGTCTTATTTTGCCCCCTTTGCCTCCAGGGGAACAGCACAGAAAGCAATGGAGGAGGGGGAGGTGGAAGGTGGTACAATGTGGGGAAATCTGCCGAAATGCCCTGATAACCCAAAATACAGTGTTCTCCTAGTATTATGCCTGGGTGGTCAAAAACACATAAAAAATCATCTCTGGTAAGATCTGATGTAAGTCACCGCATCACAACCTGTTTGTGTTATGATTTGTCCTTTTATGCCAGCTGTGGAACTTATTTTTCTTTTTGCATCCATAAATATGTCCTGAAGGGAAAGTTTAATAAAACCGAGCCCTTAACTACTCTCTGTTTTATTTACATTTACATTTTGCATTTTGCATTCTAATTTTTATGTAAAATGTAATGCCTTCATAGTTTTAAGTCTAGCGTGGCAAATTATAAATATATATATTAATATATATGTACACACACACAAACGCTTACTTTTTTATATTAAGCATGTATAGACTAACATATATACAAGCAGTACTAGAAAAGACAAAAATGATTTTTTTAATGCAAAGTCATTACTTACTGTTCTATTAAGCAGGTGTGGCAAAGGCATATAAAGATAGGCACATGAGAATTAAAAACACACAAAAAAAGTCGATAAGAGCCAGGAGCAATGGACTGCTCAGTGGAGAGAAGGGGGAGGGGAGTATTCCTTTGGCGGCCCAAACAATGATTTTTATTCACCCACAGGTAAACACAAATATGTACACACACCAGGGAATATCTTAGATTGCTTCACACACCAAGGCGTAATGCATTTGATACTAATAAGCCAAGGAGTGGCCAGTCAGCAGCACCTCGACCTTAAAAAAACAGTTTTGGGGGCAGCAGAGGGGCACATCTTTGTCTTGAATCCCTTTTTGCTTCTGCAGCATCAGCACTAACAGCAATAAGAAACTGCAGTAAAATAATGTCAACACAACATGAATTCACACATGCGCACATCCACACACACAGCCACATGTACACACAGACTCTTTGGTGAAGATGGTGGATGCTTCCCACCCCCTGTTGCGTCCGGAGCGATGTTCCTGGAGTGGGGGACAGCGAGAGGGCATCCCGCAGTGCTGTTTGAGCGTCCTTGCCAGCGCCAGACAACTTCACTATCCCTGCCCTAGCAGGGGGCGATAATCACATCAAGCTCCCCTGACAAGAGGCATTGAATTCTGCTCCGGTCCCCTAAGAGTCTGGCATTTAGCAGTTTCTCCTGAACATGCTGCTGACGTTACAATGAGGTTTGTATTTCATTTTTTCACTCCATGGATTGCTCCTCTTTTTTTTCCTTTCTTTTTTACCGCTGCCTCCGAAATGTATTGGGAACGATTTGGAATTCCATGTCACTGGGGTGAAAATCTGAATTGGCAGAATCGAGTGTTACCGCCATTGCCCTGTGAGAAGTGTTATTGTATCAGTTTCTTCTGTTTGTCATGGTAAATTCAATTCAACAGTATCAAGCTTTTGTTAGTCTGTCCCGAGGAATATTTTTGAAAAGTTTTCATGGGAAATCGGTTTCTAATGTATGCCATTTAGATTTTGGATTATAGTCTGCGATAGTCGCCATCGTAATGGTCAAAGCAGTGTCCTTGACTTTTCACACAGAGTATAAGGCATATGACTTACACCTCAATAATACATTAGAAAAGGTTTAGACTAAGCTTCAAACGATGCTGGGCGGTGGTCAGAATAAAAAAGGATGCTATCGCTTTAAGAAGTCCATGTCTGCTCCCAAGCCACGCTCAATCAATTTTTGCCGGCTCCTCTGGTTAGCATCAATATTATATTTTTTTTAGCCATCAGTTTTTTGTGTTTCTTTGTTTGTGTTTCCAGTAGTTATAGTTGTAGCTATAGTTCTGAACAAATAGCTTCTGATGCGCGTCTCTTATCATGTCTTACCCTTTTGGGGAGTTTAAGAAGATCTTGTTTACATTTTATGAATACCCGATACTCTTTTGTATTACTATTTATATGACTATTTTTGGAAAATGCTCCCCTCTCACCAAGACTTACAATACCACGGACTATGCAGGGGCATCCTCTTTTCTTCTAAAATCCACCAAAAACAGATGAGAACTGCACTGAACTGTTTTAAGCAGCTTTGTAGGCCCGCAGAGCTCATCTGCTACCCAGGGAGCCTGGCTTCCAGCAGCTGTACCCCATTCATCACCTGCTTTCAATGGCCACCACCAAGCCGCCTCCAGCTAGAGGGCCAGGTAGGGTGCCGGGTGGTGCACAATGTTTGAGGGATTAGCAATCAAAGGAGTGTGAAGGCTAGGGCCCTTCGTCCCGGCTCGCCATTCAGTCCTAGCAGGGGAGGACAGCTCCAGCAGTGGCCAAGGTCAACGTCTCCAGCTCGGCAGGAGGTAACTGGGAAAGAACCCTGGGAACCAGCCGCCTGCTCTCTGTGGATGGCGTGCTAGCAAGCTAGCAGCACAGCAGGTGTCTCACCCACCAAACATTCATCTGTTTGTGCCGCTGTTAGCATTGCTGACAACAAGATAATGCTTTTCTTTTACTTTCCTCTTACTTTCCCCCTCTTTTCTCTCTTCTTTCCATCTTTTGTTGATCTCTTTTGCTCTGTTCCAGCCTGATTCTGTGGGATTTGTTTTCGTCTTTGAACCAAACTGTATTTTGAGTTAGAAGAAAGATAAACTCAAACAAAAGTTTTGTTTTTTTTTTTTTTACTCTGGCATAACTTGTCCTCAGATTTTCATGGGAAAGATGTGTGTTAGAAGTGTTGAAGTAAAATGACAAAGGCCATTTGAGAACAGAAAGTAAAATGCCTTTGTCAGAGGTTTTTCTCAAGTTACCATGGTTTGAAAGAAACCTACTCAAACTCCAGCTTTCCCAGTAAAAATCTTTTTTTTCTCCTTTTTTTTCATGAACGATATTACACATCAGTGGCTTAGGGACATCTTAAGACCAAACTTTTTTGCTGTGGTCTCTCTTTGTAATTGCTATCGCCATCCTGAATCTCATATGACGGAATAGTGATTATGACTATCGTATTAAGCTGATTTGGTATCCCGTGGTGCGAGACACTGGGCTGAGAAACCCTGATGGGACAGCTGGATGAAGACTCACAGATTGTGGCAGATTGGCCCATACATTCTCCGAGATTGCAAACTGGATAGATTAGCTTAGCTCGCTAGGACTCACAAGGGGGAAGAGAGCAGTGAGGTAAGGATGATGTAAAATGAATCGTTGTTATGTTCCAGTCGGAGGCAAGAATGCTACCGCACTCTGCCACCCCACCCTCCCACAAACACACCCCTGTTGGGATATTGGCAAGTTGTCATGACGACAGGGATGTTCTTCTGATGAAGTCTCGCTATGCGCTGTCCAATCAGATCGTGGAGCTACAACCGCAGCGTGAACAGGGGAGGACGCACCTACTCCAGTTGCACAATGCTGAGAAAGGACAGGCGAAACCGTGGACCACCAACGGGAAATTGGCAATCCAGGGGAGGCTGTCAATGGGCTGCCATGGTTCGACAATACACAAGCAGCGGGGGTCGTGGATACAGGGGCTGCCAGGTAGGGGGTCTTCGTCATGTCTGATGCTGTTAGAGCTGCAATTCTTTGCTGCTATCAGTACAAATTATTTATGTATTATTTATTTTTGTTGTTGGCACCAGTTATTGAACATTTCCATCAATATGGCTTACATGGTGTTTCGGGACATTGGTCGTAGCAATCGGACAGCTTCAGGTGCACTTTACCAAACTGGCAAATCACTCCTGCAGGTGGTTTGTACAAATGTGCAACAGCTGCAAAACCCACAACAAAAAGCAAAGAAAATTATGTGAAAAGAGGGAAAGTGCAATGTAGCATTAACTTACATGTAATTTTGTATTCATTTCACTGCGGGATGTGGACCAGGAGCAGAAGAGGCTAATATTCAGGAACTGCAGGTAACAAAGTGAACGAAAAACTCTCCTGTTGTTAGTTTGATTCAGGCCCTTTATTTCAAACCCAGGGGAGGCTTTTTCTTTTCATTTTGCTGCTGACTGACCAAAGGAGAAGTCGGGGCTGTTTGTAGCTCCATAAAAGATGGAGGGCTTGGTGGGGGCGCACTCTGGTTTTTTTCCAAGCACTGCAGGTAGCCATTATGGCCATCGTCCTCTTAAGCTTATTATCTCCACCTATCAAATTGTAGCTGTCTACAAAAATTTCCTTTTTTTTAAAAGGCGGCCTGTTCATAAGATCTGGATTTATTTCTTTTAGTAGTTGATTTAAGTAGCAAACCTCTTCTACCCTATTCTTAACCCCTCCCTCGCTCAGCTCCTGTCCTTCTATCATGGGGTCTCTGTGGGATGCCATTCGACAGACTGACCCCCAATAGTGGTTGTGTTTGACTCTTCAAACTTGAGAATCAAATCTAGGTTGTCAGCATGGAAAAACCACCTTTATTAGCTCCTGGCTGGATATCAGCATGTTTTTCTTTTTAAAATGTTCTCCTCAGTAGAACATTTTTGCAAATGATGGTTCCACATTGAGATGATCTGCCCAGCGGGTTGGTTTTGTTGTTATTGTGTTATTTTTAAGACTGGAAAACCAATAGTTAAAGAAGAGGTTTATTTAAAAATATAAAACTATGTTTCATACTCATAGAACTTTGACGTTTTGCATATTAGCAAAGACTTACTTTTGTTTTTGTCTCCCAACAGTTTATAACTGTGCTTTTGTCAATTACAACAGACTATTGGTTTCACACAATGAAGGGAATCGATGTTTATGGTTAGTGTGGGGCCTCTCTGACACCAAACTCAACTGATAAAACGTTTTATGCAGTGTTGGTTATTTTGTTGTAGTTGAGTATTTTTCTGCCTCTAAAAAATGGATTAAACATAAGATACAATGCTGCGATGGTAATGGTGTGAAACAACAGCAGGCCATATAGTTGTAGGTCTGTCCAGTTTTCAGCATAAAGCTGCACAATCTGGAATTTGTGATTCTATGTTAAAGGTTAAACAGTGTTATTCTGAGACTGAAAGTTGGCTCAAGTGATACCAGGCCTAAAGTAACACAGGCAGACTCTCACTTTTTCCACCAACTCAGCAAATTTAACCTAACAAGTGAACATGCTTTAATCTAACATGAAATAAGTGAGGCCTGGTAGCTAATATGATATGGGATTTAGAAGCCGTTTGGCCTGAGCAGATACTGTAAGTTTCAGCCTAATAATGGAAACTACGTTAAGGCAAAGATGCCAAAAGCAGCTCACTGCTAGCTGATTGCTGGACAATTATGTCGTTTGCGATTGCAATCAGCATTGCAACTTTGTTTAACCTTAATGCAACCCCAAGTCAACTACAGTCCAAAATAATGACAGACCGGATGGAAATAGTGAAATCATGTTGATAGTAACCTTGAAAGTCAACTCACATAGAGACTAGAATGGTATAAAATGGAACAAGTCACAGACTTGTTTGACAGTATTTTTTGTATTTTAAATATACATGTTAAGGGTGTTACTATGCAGTACATGATTTCAACTATGCCTGATGTCCCCCATAATAAGCATTAGTAAGAAATTAAAGCCTATCAATAGATATGACCATCATTTACATGTGAAACTGGCTAACCCAGTGAAAAGTTGCCTATTCATGGACACTTCCAAGTTGAAGGGAAGGGGTTTTCCCATTGCTTTGAAAGTACACACCACAAATGTTCTGGAGAGTCTGTGGACAATGATGTCAGATTGTTGCAGGGTGAGCGGGTTTGTAGCAGGAAAACCACTGAAGTGAGATGATTGCTGTTCTTGTGATGCAGATTAGTAACATTTTGGTGTCTGGGGTCAGATGTGGTTAGCTCTGCACCGTCCTGTTTACTTTTTAACCTTGAGGCTTGGGAAGAAGGAAAGAGTATTGTGTTGACTGAATGGTGTAGTTTGAACATGAATGTTGTATTGAAAGAAAAGAATTAGAGACATTTTGACATGCAGGATTATTCTTTTCTTACAAATGTCTCAAGTGTTAACCAGACTCTTTTTTTGCCTTTACCAGTCCCTTTTCCAAAGATCCAAACTGCATTAAAAGCTGGCTTGATAAAGTTGTCAAAGAAGCCAGTGAAGTCCTTGGGGAACCTAAGAAAACCTGCTTGTAATTTATTTATGGCATTATGTAGTCGACTGCCACTGTTGTCCAAATAAATCACAATTTAAGGTCAAGAGAAAGAGGCATAATGAGCTGATGTTTCGTGGGCTGAAATCAATCACCAGAGACATGTATCACTAAATGTCATCCTGAAGTTGATTGGACCACCCAGAGGTTGACCATTAAAAGCCATGCGGTTTTCATTGAAGAAGTTCCAAGGTTGCACCCCAAATGCTGTTCCCCCCCTGCCCACCAACCCAACAGATCCAGATCCTGTGATCTACAGCTGGGGTCCCCTTCCGCAAATTACTGCATTTGAAAAGAACTCAAGGAGGAAAACATCAGTTAGCCTGCATTCCTCCCAAGAAGGAACCAGAACTAGAGCAAACCATCTGATGACAGTCATACAGCAGACACTTCACTTAAACCCCGGGCTGGAAATGTCTATTATGACCATCTGAACTTAGGGGGGTGGTGCAAATTAATTGCCCATCAGTTGTCAGTGCAGTGCAGAAAAAAAAGTAGCTCTATGCAACTGTCTATGAGAAGCTGTCAGCCAAGGACAATAAATGCATCCTATTTCTTCCCTATCTTACTACATCTGATTTAATAGAGAAAGACGTGGACCACAGACAGAGCTGTGAGAGTGTGTACAGCAGCAATGTGGTCAGGTTGTAAACACACAGACATGAAGAGGAAGAGCGGGATTACAAACAGGTTTGATCTCCCCGGGCTGTCCAGACCGGCTGACAGCGGAGGAGGGGAAAAGGGAGGAGGCGGGAGAGCGGTGATTTGGGCTCCTTTTATTCACTCCTTTCCCGTCAACTACCTCTTTCTTCCGGCAGCTTTGTCATTTGGGCTGTCCTGATACAACTGAAAGTCCAGCATTGAAAGAAGAACTACTATGAAGCAGGAAACAGACAAACAGGCAGACAAATGTACCTGGAGGCTTAAGTCTCGGACAACAGCTGAGACCCACCAATTTGTTAACAGCACAATTTTCAATAGAGTTATAATGGTAACCCCCTCCCTATCCCAATCTCTCTGTGTTTCTCTTTCACCATTGTTCATTATTTTGAAGGCAGTGAAAGAGTGGCTACATTAATTTCTTCATCCAGAATGGTCAAAGGAGAGCCCAAACTACCTTTAATGCCAAACAAATCAAATTGAATTCCTTATTATCATCTCTTTTTCAAACATATCAAAAGCTTGTTTTAATTCCAGTGAAATTGAGTTCCATTTATCTTTATCCAGCTGCAATATTATCCTCTTTGTTCATATCCTATTGGTCTAGGAACGCCTAGAAATAGGCTGATCACTAGATAATGATAGTGGGCCTTTCTTCCAGTGATGAGGCCCAATGTGAGGATGACACGGTCTAAAGATGAAGAAACGTCCTCCCCAGCCAATTTAGACAGGAGAATTAAAGGTCTAGCATAGCTAGAAAGTGATTCACGTCCTTCAAGTAAACGTGTGACATCTAATATCATTTGTGGCTGAGAGGCAGATGTCTCTTCTAGAAAGAGTAATTGTACATCTGCAGGACAAATGTGACCTATCAGTCAAATCCCACTGTCTTTTAAAAAGTTGGTATGTGAAAAAGAGGATCTAATGTACTGTGATTTAAATCCATCTACACTATTATCTAAATTTAAACATACTACAAGAGGTTTGTTATTATGAAACAGTCTCAATTCAATTCTGATATCTCTCAATGACATACATTAGCAAACCAGACCATCAGCGAGAAGATTAGCTAATTGTATATAATTATTAATTCCTGTGATTGGGTCAGATTCAAAATCATAATTTATCACAATTTATGGGACGCACACTGGAAAAAGTCCATGTTTGCACTGTCTCAGGCAAAGTGTGGTAGAGAGTGGTGTTAACCAAGGAAGCAGGAGGAGATTTTTTTCTTTAGAGAATTGTATTTTTGAAGTTGTATGTTGTGGTTGATGCTGACTGGAGCAGGATCAACAAAGACAAAAAGAGAAGCTTTGACAGAAGAACAAAAAAAGCTAAAAGGGTAGGGTAGCAGAGTGAGTACACAAGTCAACTATGGTCAGTCGTTCAACATCTGGAGAGAATTGCAGATTTTAAAGGAATCAAAACCTATTCTGAATTAACCCTTCAACTCCTAGTAAGGAATATAACATTGGGAATGTTGATAACTTAAATCAACAAATTAACTTTGACCAAGCAGCTGGATCTGTTAGCTGTAGCATTACATATAGCCATCATCATCCTCTTAAAGTATGTGATTTAATATAGTGAAAAATATATACTTTACCTCATTGCTATGCAATCTGCAGACAACACTGGTACAAAAACGAATAGCATGCATCTGTCTTTCACTAGCATCCAAAACAAATGCACACACTAGTCTTTATGACATGGGGCGGTCATACCATTTTTGTCCACAGGGGCTGCCAAATCAACAAAAAATGAAAGTTCATGGTGGTTGCTTTAGGATTTAATACAGTTTTAATGATTTACTTTGGTTTTCAGCTCTACCAGTAATGGAAGAAGTACTTTAAATTTAGTATATCATTGCACTGCACTCTTTTGTTCATTTTTGAATTAATATTTTTGATGACATTTTAGATTGTGGTTTATTATCAAATGAGCAACAAAAACTATATGATATTTGGAGTTGTTTGCAACATTTGTGCAAACTTTGACTTCCACTTCAAGGCATAAATTTTCAGTGGACAAGATTTTTATAATGCTGCAAAGTTTTGTTTGTAATTAGCACATGCATTGCTGCTATAATACTGTTACTAAAACCTGGGATTTGTATTTATTTGAGTTTTAATCTGAGAAGTAAATAGTCAAAGCTGTCAGTCAAATGTAGTGAAGTTAAAAGTACAATGTTAGCCTTTGTGAGAAAGTTAACTAGAATCAGAAAGCTGCAATTGAATATTCAAGTTAAGTACAAGTTCCTCAAGTGCTCCAATAAAGGAATTAAATGTACTAAGCTAAATTCCATTTCTACATTTTGTAAACCATTGTAGAAAAATGTAATTGCTATTCAAATATTCCAAATGTTTGAATATTTAAATGATTTCAATTTAAGGATTCCCAAAGCACATGTAAGGTTTTATGCATCTGAACATAAGGCTGTTGGTACAGCCTTATGTTCCAATGATAAAAGACTGAACATACTGTGTGTGTATGTGTTTTAATTAGATCCCATGATAGAAAAAATAACTCTTAACTACAGTAGGTATAATATAACTGCACCAAACACTGTCTTTTATAATATATTACAGCATATTTTACAAGACCATCGCTGCAATTGACTATATGCTGTGCACATGCAGCCACTGTAGTAAAACCAAATCTGGTTCCTATGAAAGTCTGAGTCCATGATGGGTTTATGTATGTAAGCAGCCATGATGAATCTCCAGAGAAAGAGTACAAGGAAATGACAAATGATAATGTCCTGCCAGTCAGTGCAGACACACAGACTCATAGAGACATACACACATGCGGGCATACACATGCACACATCAAACAGAGCTGGAACATCTGTCAGACACCGGAGCAGTGGTTTAGTTAAAAGATGAGGAGGGGTCTGGTGAACGCTCTGCTATTCATTTATCTCGCATTGCTGCCCATTGGTTTTAATTATTGTTGGCTCTTTCAAGTCAGAAATAGGCATGCTTCAAAAACAGAGCTGTCCTTTTTTGTGTTTTACCATTGTTTCTATGGGACTTTGTGCATGGGGGCAAAGGGGTATATGTGTGTGTCTGTGGGTGTGTAGGATCTTTATGTCTGCATTTCCCTCAGTCTGTCTCCATGTTCCTCCATCTGTCTATTTGCATACGTACACACATTTTGTAATTGATGAGCATTTTTGGTGCATCTGTGTGTGCATGTAAGCATGTGCTTTGCCATGTATGTGCAGAACTGGTCTGCCATATTTTTGCAGCACAGCTGCAATTGGACTGGATTGATGTGTAACCCAAGCCGGCACTTTAAAGGGCGAGAGGCCTGGACAGACGTGGTCTTACTAGTATACCAGATGGGGCTTTATGATGAAAAGAGCATAATCCCCATCCAGGCATCACTTCCATCGCTTGTGCACTACAAAGCCATTCACAGCTTTTTTATTGCAAGAAATAATCTCTTTTTTTCTACAGTCCCAAACAGAGCACAGTTTTTTTTATATTACTCTCCTCCTTCTCTTGCTCCCTATCTATTTCTATCTTTATCTCCTCCTTCTCCTATCCCTCTGTTTCTCCATCCCTCCATATCTCCCTCATCTCTCTCTTTGCCCCCAACTCACCCGCTCTCCCTTTGCTCTTGAAGACTTGCAAATGTGGCATTAGCTAATATTCAGAGAGCCAGGCAAGCAATCCCTTTTTATCCGCCAGGGTCCTACTGATTGAGCTACAGTGTGTGCATTGGAAATGAGTGCTGCGCCGGGCTGGCAAGCCCCATGCCTCTGATTGGTATTCACTATACATGTCACTGCAGGACATGCTAGTTTGGGGCTATGGGTTTGCTACGGGTTTACTCACTCTCTTGCTCTGTGTCTCTATTTCTCGCTCTCTCATCCTCTCCTAATTCCAGTCATAGAAAATGCCTTTCTTTGCCACTGTCACTTACAAAGAAGACAGCAAATTGGACACAGGGGCAGCTAATAGGCTGGGCCACGCTTGTACTGTAAATGTGGCTGACATATTTTTCCATTTCTCTTGTATTAAATAGCGTGGCTTTGAGACAGTCCACTACATTTGGATGTATCCCCTCCCCTACAGTATGTTTAATAGATGACTTTATAGAAAACAGGCCCATCTCTTTACATCTTTATTGAGGGCTATAACGCAAAATGTAGGTCTCTCTGTAATTTATGTTAAGAGTATGTTTAATACTCTCTCTGATAGTTTTGGTTGTAAATATATTCATCTGACATAAAATCTGCTATTTACATGGCACACTTTGCATATTATCTTTCTAACTGATAGTTTATATCTAACTGTTTGGCTGCAGTGTATCTTAATATGAGTGTCTTACTCTCTGAATCCCCTGCCTGTTTTACACTAAATGATTTTTTTTTTAATTATTTAGCCCATACAGCTGGTCCTCCCTCATTCTTTCTGTTGCCTGTTTTCCTGGTTCTTAGAGCTTCACTGTGAGCACCAGAGGGACCGAGGATTTCTTTCTGTCTTGGACTTACATCACGCTTGCACAATATGTCAGGGATTGGACTTGCATTTACATGAGGTGTGGCGTGCATGAAAACTGACATGACAGAAGTGGTGTGTGGCTTAAGCACAAGTTAGCACTGATATCTCCACTGGGACTCAAGCCGCGATGAACGCTGGAGCACCTGTGCATCAGTGGTGGATTTGCCACTGAGATTTGAGAGAGGAAAACAAATGTCACGCAAAGTAAAAACCCAAACATTTTTCTATTTTAAAGCACCCAAATAAATACAAGTCAGCATGAATGAATCTAACCTGTGTTTAGTCACTGTACATCAGAAAAAAACTGTTTATGAGAGGACTTAACATGAGGAGATATTTATGTGATGAGGGAACACTGCATCTTAGTTTTGTGGGCCAGCAGACTGTTGAACACATGGATCTGTTTCTATTCCAAATTTCCTCTTCTATCCTTCCTTCAGGAGAGAGAAAAAGAGTGGGGTGGTGTTGGTGGTGAGTCAATACTCCACTCCAGCCCAAGACACAATCGCCCCTCTCCTGCTGAAATCTAAGGCGCTATCTGTTGGTTCCTTCTTGTGGGCCTTGCTCCAGGTTTGCCTTGGCTCTCTTCCAGGTGTGGGAAGTGAAGTGTAAACAGTTTACAGATCTGCTGTGGCTGGGGAGGGCCAAGGGCTTTAGCTGGGAGGAATGTAACCTGAACACCACTTCAGAGGGAGGCAGCGCTGTGAGATGGAGCATTCATGCATATTGTGTCAGGGCCTAACAGGAAACTGACCCAGCAGTTCAAGGGAGAGCCGGCTGGTGAGAATGTCTGCTGACGTCAGTGATCATGTGGGGGGTTTCTGACAAAGGCAAGGAGGACACTTGGCTTTTGCCTCATAAGCTATCGCTCCTGATACTTTATAGTTGCTTGTAGCAGCTCTAAGAGGAGCCTGTAGCCTACTGGTTGTTCTCCACAGTGTTAAATGAAGCACTGTGCTGCAAATACTATGAAGCAGCTAACCATACTATGACTTTAAATGAAACAAATAAGTAAACAGCATATATTATATAATATTTACATTTATTTATAAAATATTAACATATTTTAGCTCATTTCTTGCTGGAAGGGAGGTTGTTTTGTTTTGTTATTCACTAACTTGCCAGCAGTGCATGATGCATCTGTCCTGTGGGCTATATTTTGATACAAAAGCTGCTTTAAGCAAAGCTAGCTAAAATTAGCTAAAATAGCTAAAAGCAGCTAGAATAATTTAAGAAGAACTGATAAATATGTTAATTCAAATGTTATTAGGTGTGTATGTTGAATTAAACCTGTACAACTGTGTCAGTGCCATCTATTTTGGCTGCCTTTTTTTAGAACTTTTTCTGAAACTCGTTTTATTGGATGTGGCTATTTAGCTATCAAAAATTATGACATCTGTATTTTTAATCCTGCATAACAAGCTTTGTTTGGTCAGCTGTTTCAACTGGTTAAAAAAAATATCAGTGGACAAAACACCAGACCTATGAATTGTTAAAAAAAATCAAAGGTAAATTAAACTGATAAATGCAGAGGTCTGCAACCAATCTATGTTTGTGGTATTAGCTAAGTGAAATAAGATACTTGGTTAAAAAAATATTGTATCACTAGCATATTATTCATACATGTTTAAAATCACCTGGCGTCACATGATGTGGATGTGTGTTGTTTCTGTTGTCTGAGAGTGAATGCAGCTGAGCCTGCTGTTGCTGAAGCACTAAAACTCGGCACAGGAAAATGAGGTGCAGGCAACAAAGAGCTTTGAGGAAGTAGACACGTATCTCCAAGGACACATACCACCCAGCAGATCAAAGGACCTAGAGGACGTGTTTGATGGGGAAACCACACTGGTTTTCAAAGCATTGTAGTCCTGCATCCTCACTAGCCCACCAAGGCCCACGATAGAAATTCTAATACGTCCGCCTGTCAGTTAATTGAAGCCTCGTTCTGTCCCTTGGGGGACAGCAGGCTACTCTTTAGAGAGCATCTTTGTCCTGCTGCATGCTCATCCTTAATTATAATTCTTCAATCACCTTCTCAATAACACCGTTTATTGTTTGAGTGTGTTTTTGTGTCTTGTCACCAATCTCTTGTCTTGGGAGAAGACACTGATGTTTGACAGAGGAAGAGATCACAGCTATCCACATATTCACTCATATCAGCCTACCTTTGGGGATGTAGTGTGTTCACTGTGGAGATGTTTGCTTGTCAGTGTTGTTGCATTTGATCTGGGAGGGGGATTTCGAGCCTGTACCTCTGTTAGTCTGCATATAACAACAGAAAATATGGTAGAGGACACGAGGAGGACATGAGAATAGATTCGGCTCAATGTTTTGGGGTGATTGCATCTTGCAAAGCAGAATTATTTTATATTTTACTGTAGAGAGACAAATGCACATTACATACACACAGAGCACTCCTGTCATTCCAGATACATGTCCCTTCCCCCTGAGACAGACAATCTCTCAGACAGACAGGAAGTCAGCCCTGTCTGTGTGTGTGAAAAGAGGAGGAAGTGATGAGTGATGGCAGCCGATCTGAGCTCAGCCATGTTTCTACATATGGCAGATGTGGTGTGCAGCGTAAAGTACACACTTGATCTCTGCAAAAATATAAACACTTCAGCATATCATGCGTGTATCAGAATTATCTTGTCAGAAGATTGTATCTGACATGCACACACTCATGTATGTTTTCCAGCTTAGCATGTAAGTCAAGCCAATGAGGGGGATGACGCTCCTTTTTGCTGACAATCTTGACAAATTGTGTCTTAAAACCCTGATGAATGGCATCCAGTTGCAATGATATCATAGCTTGTCTGCAGCTGTGTTAGCGCTGAGCGCTGCTCTGTGGATGTATATGATACTCCAGTAATAGACACTGGCTCTTGTTTGGGGTCCAAAGAACACTTGGAACTCTTGAATAGATCACCTCCCTCACCGCGGGTCATTGCCATAGAGCAGAGCATTTCTATAGTTTCCCACTTTGTCTCTGTGACCTCCTATCTCCAGACCAAATGACTGGTTAGGACATCGAAAGGGAAATTGTGTGCATTCCTCCATAATCATAAGAGGTATTTAAATATGCTCTCTAAATAATTATGTGGTCCAGCCAGGAGCATCCAATGAATTTTTCACAAAAGCACTTTGTGCTATTTACATTCCTAAAATGTAATGTGGTTTACTTATGCAGCTGGACGGCCCGAATCAAAGCATTCATTCCCGGGGACCAAGTGCAGGCAGAAAGAGAGGGAGGCAGAGAGAAAGAGAGAGACAGGAGGGGGGCTGAGGAGAAAAAGTTCAAAGCTTGTGAGGTCAAGCTTGAGGGTCACTCTCTCAGTGCCTTTTCACTGCCTGCGTGAATACATAACCGGCAATTGACTTTCTAATTGGGAGGGGCCTCATAAAATATGCAGTTTAATAATAACCGTTATCATGGGTCCTTTTTTGTTTTCACCCTGTGTTTTAGTCCAGAAGCATCTAAAGCGAGCTGTGTATTAAATAATGATGGAGCTGCTGCTGCCTGCCTTCTTTTAGCTCCATGTTTTGCCTCTGAAATACAAAATGACAGCCAACCATTTCCCTCTCCCCCTCGCTTATAAAAGCCCTTCCCTGCTGGATTTCCTCTGATTGGATCAAAGCTTTGACCTGTGTTGCCAGGTGACCTTTCCTGATCCCACTGCTGCCTCCAGAGTAGGGACCCTTGCCAGGGCACCTGGGAATTACCTCAACAGTGGCGCCGTCGACGGCTGTCACCGAGCCCTTGTCTTTTTGATGTCACCTCTGACACCAGCCTCTGTACTGATTGCTAGGGAGATCTGACGCCTTTGCAGGGCTGTGAATAATAGAATATATCTACCTGTCTTCGACCACTGTTGTCACCTGTGCTCCCTATGATGAAATGTTCCCATGCTTATCTTCAGGGGTGATGTATTCTTCCTGTCTGTTCCAGGGTACAAAGTGAGGCGTCGTTGGCCAGCCATGGGAAAGAGCTGTCGACAATGTGGCTCAGCTGGCGGTGCCCAGGGCTCCCATGGGGCCCAGAGCTGCCTGAAGTGTAGAGTCAAGGATGCTGAAGGATGACAAGGGACAGCTGGAGAAGAGGAGGACTCTTCACTCTCTGAGCAGACACCATGGACCACAGTCAACAGTGAGGGACACCAAATGATGTTCAGTGTCTTTTTTCCTATTTGTTCAATCCCTGAGCTCCCATAGGACTCATTGCAAGTTTGTGTTTGCATTTATTTTGCATGTAAGCGTGTACTGCATGTGTGTCTTTTTAATATGTGGTCTTCTTTTAAAGTATTAACTGTTTTTTTTAATCTGTTTTAAATGTCCATCATACTCATTTCATAGTGATTTGAAGTACTTCTTTCAGTACTATTGGTATTATTCCCTGAACCTTTTGCTTTTAATCAGTGCAACCAGTTCTATCAATGACAGCCTCCCCCGTCGTATCCATATGCCAGTGGTAGCTGACAAATCTCTGGCCTGTCAGACTTACCTTATGAATCCTTGGAATGGGATTCCTTTGCTCTTCACAGCTGTGTAGGAGGTCAACACTTTAACCCTGTGAACAAGGTTTTGAGGATTTGGCAAGTGCAGATGCGAAGGATGGATGTATAGAGGGATGAATGCTGTGGAGTTTGTAAAGGGTGAGAGATTGTGTGTAGCAGCCATGAGAAGAAGAGAGCTGTGGTTTGGCCCAGCATGTCACTGTTTCCGTAGCTGCTGTCACTCTTCGCATTAACCGACCAGAAGGCATATCGTTGCCAGCTGGCTCATGATGTGACGTTTTATTTTTCTGAGTTAAAATCAAAATACCCACTAGGTGCATTCACATGGTTTTAAAGCATATTTAGGAAGGGTTCACTCACAGTCCATGATATCATTAATCAGAAATGCATCACAGATGTATGTACAGTAAATCAGCTTGCAGGAAATAATGATCTTGGCTTTGTGGCTGTGATGGTTTGCATCAAAGCCACTGTCCTCATGGAGCGCATGTGTGTGTCAGGCATCATCTGCTGTGGATTATTGTGGTCTGGGAATGTCTGTGGGTTGATGTGGCCCCCACCATTTTGTCACCATATGTCACCCCTTATAGCCTTTTGAATAATTGTGATAAATTCTATAGAAGTGCATAATCCACCAAATCTGAATTTCAATATTTACAAGCACTTTTTTGTGCAATGCACTTCAAAACAAAACTCTGGATTCATAGTGTTTTTCTTGGCCTTGATGGAACAACACATGATTCATGACAAAAAATATGTCCTGTCACTCTACATGCTTGCTATAATGGGAGCACTGAATCCACATAAAGCAGGACTAATAAACAAAGTTTATGCTCCACTCAACACTGGGGTCTCGAAATAGAATTCAGTGCTCTCTTTTTGTCCTGGTATTGACAACAGGAAAGTCTTTAACTGCTTGGTAGAATACAACTGCATTGATGGTGAAGATTCAATGCAACGCATATCGTATTTTATGTTTATTTCTCTCCCCCACCATCTGACTTGTTTAGTTTAACCTTTCTCTGTCTTCTCCTTTTCCTTTTTTCCTGCCTCTCCACTCTTGCCTCTACACCTCTTTTAGCTGGTCTGTAAGCTGTTTGGAGGTGCATTCCTTATTCCTTGAATGCACACAGAAATGCCCCCCTCTCTGGCGTCAGCACTTCTTAAACTCGGCTGTTGCCACTACTGCTCCAGCTGAATCTTCAGGATGCAACCCCCTCTTAAAAAAAAAAATCCTGGAGACAGTGAAAGAGGGATGAGAGTGGGAGGAAAATCCGCTAAATCCGCAAAACTCAGGAATGTATTTTCATTAAAACAAGTTTTTTTGAGGGGATTGGGAAGGTGGATGAGACAGAGGCAGTATCACAGTGATCAGACCTAATAGCTGAATGGCTAGATAGTGCCACAAGTATTAGAAAAAGGAGAAAAAGGAAACAATACATCTGCTATGGACACATATGGGCAGGCTGGAGACTGCGGCTGTAGGACTTGCTAACAGGAGTTTATTGGTTGACTGAGGGGGAAGCTCCTATCTCAAATCCCTGTTTCACTGCTTCTCGTTAAAGAAATTGTGTTTCTGTGTGTATGTGAGTGCATGTTTATGTGTGTGTGCGCATGTGTGGGAGTCACCTTTACCACTAGCTAAAGCCATCATCCCTCTAGATCTCCCATTATCCAGTCCACACACGTCTAGATTTATTTCGCGCCAGGGTCAGTCTCCAGGAGAGGTAATTACTAACCAAGGAAACACAGGACTTCCTGGAAGAAGCTTATCAGAATACACACACACCATCCACTGTCTTAAATGTGACTGGCAAGCTGGGACCGACAACACAGCGCTACATTATCGCCCTCTACTCCTTGGGTAACTAGTTTTATATACACAGAAAAAAAGAATTGCCACATTCTTTTTTCGGATGGCTGTTTATCTTAAAGCTGCACTAGTTAATATTTTATGTTAACAGGGAGGGAAATAATTATGTTTACTGTTAAAAAAACTGTCACATAGCAACATATCCTGACTCTTAAGTTCCCTTAAACTCTTTGAAGAGTTTTAGCATCTTTGAGCTTATTGTTTTGGTTTATTGTTTCCAGCAGTAGCTGGTAGCTGTTTTCAGTAAAAAATCCCTGATAAACGACAGACAAGACAATGTCAGCAACTGATGTCAACACTGAATTCATTCAGTAGAAAATCTGAGCCACACATGTGGATAAAACATCAGTTAACGCCTGAAGCATAATTCTGTTTACTACAATTTAGGTTTTGTCAGCAATAAGACTACGCACACTGTGAACATGCAGTGTACAATATTTCCAAATTACTATATGTAAAACCAGCTATATCTTTATTATATATTTGTCGACTTGTGTACTTATATTATCCCAACTGTCGCCTACAATTTTCAAAATCAGAGAAATCCATAATTTTATCAAAGGTAACAAGTGTTTGTCTGCTTCTAACATCAAGGGTAACACTAGTAAGAGAGTAAGGAGGAAGTCAGCAAACTTGACTCAACAAAATGTGAATTAAACTTTAATAAAATAATTATCATTTGTTTCAAGTCAATTAATTACCATTGAACACCCAACTTGACACCCACATATCTACACAGGCCAGTTTTTATAGTACAATAACATCAGACCCTGTATTTTGGCGAATGCCTCTCTCTCTCTGTCTCTGTTTCAGCTCTCTGTTTTCTGTGTGTCTTAAATAAGTCCCCGAGGCTGTATATTATCACCTAACAGACTGAAACCAGGAAGAAATGTATTAATCAATATCTTTCTGTGGTTTCGGTAATCCCTGCCTGAGTGTAATAGGCTGCTGAGATGCACTTTTTCTACAAGCTGACTCAGTCATATGAGCAGACCCACCAGGCCTTTTTGGCTGCTCCTCTCTTACTGCTCTACCCTTGAGCTCAGGGTGGTGGATGCACATGGGGACCACCCCTGCATTAAAGAGCCTATTGCTCCCTTGATCAGAGGGAATGAACTCTTGCATGGCTTTAAATGTAGACAAACAGACAAAGAAAGGAATGTGTGCATGACTACTTGTAAACAAAAACAGGATGCAACATTGTACTGCAAAATAATATGAATCCGATATGATGACACACAAGAATACACACAAGCTGAAATATCTATCCATCACCAAATGTTTGTACACATCATTCAGGCATGTGTGCAAACACATTGCTGAATAGTTACACATGCACATTTTTCAAGGAAACACGTCTTCAAAACATATAAAATCAATTATGAATCCCTGTTTATTACAAGCACACCAACACACAAATAAACACAAAGATTGAAGAAGAATGTCAGACAGCAACAGACACACACATACAGCGGGGTACCCCTATGTAAAACCAGTTCCACAGTGTGATGTGTGTTGGTTTCTCAGTCACTGGGCGTGATGAGGTGTAAGCCTGCCTCCTCATGTGATGCCGCCGTCGTCAGCGGGTGGCAGTGTGTGGGCCAGATGAGTCAGTATCACCACCACCAGTCCGACTGCCACAGGACCTTCTGAGACACTGCCTGTCAATCTGCCACTGTCTTCCTTTTTGCTCCCTCTTTTGTTGCCATGGGGTGCAGGATGGTGATGGAGGGAGTTTGAAGGCTGGTGCAAAGAGGGAGGGGCTGGATGGAAGGGCAAGAGGGACAGAGAAAGTAATGGAGCAGCGGAGAAAGATAGGGATGAAGGAGCATGAGAAGGGCCAGAAAAAAAGATGGAGAATGAGAAAGATGAGAGGGGGAGGAAAAAAGGGGAAGAAAAACCAAAGAAAGGGGATGGTGGGTGTTTCTCCTTTTATTGTTGTTTTCTCAGAAAATAGCTTTAGTATCTGTGTTTGGCTGATAGCTCTGCTACTGGCACACGAACACACATTACACATTCATACACATGCAGAGACACACACACTCATTTTGCTTGCTATACATGGCAATCACCATGGTAAC
>JAPZDV010000020.1:24035368-24066892 GCA_029814665.1 Acanthurus lineatus
AGTGCGAGTGTGTGTGTGTGTGTGTGTGTGTCCATGTCCAAGGTCACAGCCTGGAATCATCTGTATGTGGAAAGAGAGAAAGAGAGAGAGAGAGAACGAGTTACACCATTATAAGTGCAAGCAGATGGACGTGTGAGTGTGAGTGCGAGTGTGTGTGTGTGTGTGTGTGTGTCCATGTCCAAGGTCACAGCCTGGAATCATCTGTATGTGGAAAGAGAAGAATGAGGGATGGTGGATGAAAGTAGGAGGACAAAGTCAAAAGGACATTAAAGTGTTCTTTTACCCAGATTTTTCAAATTTTTCCATATTTTCTAACTTACCTGTCTCTCAGACAGTTTTGGTTTTAATTGTCCAAGTTTTGATATGTTCCATTTCAATATACTGACCTACACCTTATTCTACAGGAGAGAAAAAACAGGAGAGACATTAAAAATTCATATTTAAAACAAATCACCTACATTTGATTAATCAAAACCTGCTTTTCTGCAAAATCAACAGACCTGACTGTGAGCAGAAACAATGTTTTAACAAAGAAAATTCTCCCTATAAACAGCTGAAGAACGTTCTGCAGAAAAACAAACTGCCGGTGAACTTTTAAATGAACACAGGACAGACACAAACAAATTACTATTCATCTTTAAACTGGATGCATAAATTCACAGATGTCTCAAAATTTCTATGAATAAAGGGTAACCTATGTTAAACACTGTGCTGACATTTGTGAAAAAAAAAGTTTTATGTTATGTTCAGAAAATCTCAAATCTAAATCTAATAATAATTGATGGGCTTGGATGTTTTTTTTGTCACCTGCTCAGCTTATGTGACAATATCCCTGTTTTATTTTTTATCCACCCTGAACACACACCTGCATGTGTGTTCAGGGTGACTTAAGTGCAAGCATGTGTGTCTTTATGTGTTTGTGGATATGTCTGTAAGTGTGTGTTCTCCCCAACGACAGCTCATCCCTCCTGTCTGTGTGTAGATTTAGCAAGGACAGCTGAGTTCATTTCAGAAGCTGAAGCAGGTCGGAGGTCAGACGGGTGGAGGTGGCCTCTTGTGCTCAGACCACCATCTAACAGTTGCCAAATAAATCAGAGTCTTGTAGAGTGGTTTGGTGAGCACGACATACCTCTCTCTCTCTCACACTCTCTCTGCTTTCCACCCATCTGTCTGTCTGTCTGTCTGTCTGTCTGTCTGTCTGTTGCACTCTCTTCATGCTCTTACACACACATATCCAACCCAGCAGCAACCTAGAAAGCCTCATCTGGCCCACTTTTCCCCACTTGACATGAGCAACACTGCCACCTTGAAAATCCTTCCCTTTATCCGAGGTGTTTTGATAGTGAAGTTACTTCTGCACAACGCTCTGAATCCAGATATTTTGCCTTTTCCAGAAGTTTCAATGGTTAAAGTTTAGCATGTCACCAGTTATTTCTGTGTCTTCTACACATGTCAGACTGCAAATCAAATCTAGATGTTGTGACTCATGCAGGAGGAATTCATAAAACACTCATGGTAGTTTATCTACAGGAAAACACATACACAGGTACATGTTGTACGTTTACGTAGACAGAGCATGCATGTATGTAAATGAGCCTACACGTGCTATACAGGCCAGCCCCCCTCCCTGTAACCACGCTGCTCTGCTTTCACACTTGTTTCATGTTTTTTTCTATTCACAGGACATTTATGTTATTCTCTTCCAGTCAAATGTCAGCTATTTACCCCTTTTACCAGGAAATGATATTGACTGATACAGAAAAAAATGAGGCAAATGTGGGCGGAGCATCATGAGTGTGGCTGTTGGGGGTTTACCATTCAGATGATTGATTCTGTCAATGTGTACTACATGTCAAAATGTGCCTACCACATCTCGATAGGTTTAGGTTAGGGTTAGGATAGTGCTAATCAGGCTTGAAGGCTTTTCTCTGCTGATCACTTTTGTAAAAACTGATCTCACTATGTACTGACTCTGCTTTCAGAAGTAAATTCACTGCAGTTATACTGAAATAAATGGTTTGTGTCCAAAAGCATCCCTTGCATAGGACATCTTTATCAAATAAGCTACAGAAGTCATCTTTATGTTTAGATTTATTTAAATTCAAAGCATAAGAATTGTACACTTAGTGGTATGAGGTGCAAACTAAAGAACTTTTAGATGGTGGAAAAGTAAATAATTGCACACTCATAGATTTCATGTGGTATAATTTTACCTGCATCTCACCTGACAATCTGGCCTCATCAGGGTTTGTGGCATATAATGGCAAGCAAAACATTTAAATGAACAAAACTCATAAATGAGCCTGAACTGTTTGCAACAAACCCTGCTGAAGCCAGCAAGTCTGCTACAACATGTGCAACACTGAACTGTATGGAATCTATAAGTGTGACCACCTTTGTTTTCCTAAGATATGTTTAAGCAACACATTGTTCAAACAAGTTCACCTGACATATATTTATGCACCCTGGCACATGTTTGCATATGACTTCAAGTGCCAACTCCTGTCTGAGTGTTTACAAGAAGCACACAATGCAATATTCATACAGAAATGAACATTTATATTTAATCAGGAGGCCTGGTGCTGAGCTCAAAGTGTCAAGCGGAAGCCCTCTTAAAGATCCGGTCTGAATTGACAGGACCGAGCCACAGAGGTCCTCACAAGTCTCCAGCTTGTTCATAACACCAATCGTGCGACTTCTACGTCCTCATTTTTTGAGGTAATGATCCAAACTGGAGACGACAGACCAGCGTTGTGTGCGGTAGCAGATAGGGCAGGTTGAGCTCCGCTTGTGTGTGACTTTTACCATGACGATATGCCTAAAAAGATAATTTGATGATTTGTGTGTTTTGCTGCCAGGTTAGTCCACCACCTCCATCATCTCCTCCCAACCCCTCCTCCTCCATTTCCTTCACCGCTGCGGTAACTTATTAATTTCTGTCAGCTGGTTTTTCCTGCCATTTAGAGATACTACCAAATCACATTATGTCTGTCATGGATTACGTGTACAGGCAGTGCATCTCCTTGAAGAAGAAAGGAAAAAAAGATCAAAGATGTTCTTACAATCACCTCTAAGTGAATATGGGAGGGTGGACGTGTTTGTCAGTGTATGTGTGAGTGTGTCTGTTTGCATCCCACATATGTTTTATGGAAAATGCAAATGCCAACAAAAATGCCACAGAAATTATACTTAATTTCATCCCAGTATTATATAATTATCAGGATTATTAATCATACTTTTTCTGGTAATCTCCTGAGTGCACCATGCATCATTCTAAGGTCACTGATGTCGTTATATCAGCTGTTAAGACAATGAAACGAGAGATTCGCCTCTCAAGTTTTACCTAACGGAGCTCAGAATCTGAAAGGCTGGAGAAGCATATTCCCATATTTACCCATATTTGGCTGCATGTGTGTGTTTGTGTGTGTGGCAGAGGATTTGAAGCTGTCACTTTGTAATTACCTCAGCAAATACAGGCTTGGAGAGAGTTGACTGAAGTCTTCCAGTTGGACAGCCCTGGGAGAAAATGAGAAGTGACAGACCACATAACGCAGCGTGGGACGTAAATAACTTTTACCCTCCTTTCTCTCTCTCCCTCTCTCTCTGTCTCTCTCTCTCTCTCTCTCTTTGTCGTAGAGACATGGATGATATTTCAAGGATTTTGAAAGAGGGAGAGAGGGAGAGATGAGCCGAAATGAGAGAATATCCCTCGCTTTCATCTTTAGAAAAAATCTCTGACATCCTCTCTCACTTGCTTTGATGAAAGTCTTTGGTTTTTTGGTGTTTTATCCTCTTACACAAGGTGTATGTATAATAGTCTGTGCTTGTGTGTGTGTGTGTGAGAGAGAGTGTGTGTGTGTTGCACACATACACACGCACTCACACGTGTTGTGCTGAACAGGGGCATGCAGTGATATCATTTTCTCAGCAGGATGTGTGTAGGTGGCATGAGGAATCTTGCTTTGTGTGTGTGTTAGAGGGACTTTTCTCAGCACTAGCTGGCGTTGGAGGGCCTGAATTTTTCATTCTGTGTCCTCATCAAGTACAAAAAGTCCAGGGGTTTGTGTTCTACCCACTGGCCGCTCGGCTTCATTTTGTTGTCCAGGATTTACTTCACTGTTCTTTGAGCTCTGGGCAGGTTGTTACTGAGACAACAACACCGCTATTGCAGTGTGTGTCTGTGTGAGTCCAGCATTGATCACTGAAGAAACACTTCCACATTGGTAGGCACTGTTGGTGTGTCTTCAAGCTACCTCAACCAGCGGTGGGAGAAATACTCAGAACTTTTATTTGGGCAAAAGAAGCAAAAACCACGGTGAAAAAATATTCTGTTACAAGTAAAAATCCTACATTCTAAAGTAAAAGTAAAAATGCATTAAAATAAGAACTAATCTAAAGAACTAGTTATAAAGAATGGGTCATTTCAAAATACTTATAGTCTTGTTTATAATAAAAAAGCAAAACAAAATAAAGCAAAACAATAAAACATAAATCATCAGTAATGCTGTAAAATAATTAAGTCCATCAAAAGCATAATGCTGTTTTCCAAACATAATAGAGTAGAAGTATAAAAGAGCATGAAAAGGAAATATGTAAGTAAACTTCAAGTAGCTAAAAACTGAATATCATTACAGTATCTCAGTAAATGTACTGAGTTACACTTAGATATTAAACTCAACTCTCATATGCATACATTTATATTCACAGACACATATAAAGCACATCCTTTCAAGCTGTACCATCCAGCCTTTGGCTCTACACCACCAGTGTCTTTCTCCTCTTTCTCCTCTTTCTCTCTCTTTCTCCGCCCTTCGTGCACCTCCACCGCTCTGCCTGGCTCAAGTCCAGCTATAGATTGTTAATTATGGTTTGTACGTGATGCACAGTCTTGCCTCCAAATACTACAGCAGTGTTCTTTGGCAGACATCAAAGTGTCGGTGTTTCATTCCGTGGGGATTAGTGATGGTAGTGTGTGATAATGCCCCTGCCTGCTCGCTGAATTAAACGCCCATGGCTGAGTGCAGGTATTGGGAGTCTAATGAACACACGCTCGCACAGGCATTCATAGATAGTACAATTAAACAATGAAACAAGATGCAGAGGCATACAGGATAAAGATACTCACATGCTACAAACAGAGCAAGAACATTAGAATATGCAGCCTAATTACAGAAAAATGATTTTCATCCGTCATGATTAAACTGTGGACTAAACATCCAAGCAAACTCTCATCCCTTTCATCTGTCTTCTCTGAGAAAAAAAAAGGCTGTATGCTGGTCAGCGTCCACAGAGATCTGCAGCACATTGACTGTCCTTCACTCATCTCTCATCTTACACCCCCATGGCAAATTGGATTTTTAAACGGCTCGTTTTTGATCATTCCCCCATACTCATAATTGACTGTAGTTTTCTCTCTCGCAGTCTGTTTTCCTCTCCCTTTTTCTCTCTGTCTCACCAGCAAACTTAATGAAACAAGAATTGGTATCATAAAATGAAAAAAAAGAGCAGTATCTATAGCAACTCTTGCCATGATTTTTACAAAGGACAAATGACAAGTGTTTAAAAGGCTGCGGGGTGTTTTAATGTTCAGTTTGTGCTTTCTCTCGTCGACTGAGAAGGTCTCAGGGGACAGCAAGAAAAACAGCCATGAAAGGAAAATTATAGAGAGAGAGGGGTAGAGGGAAAGGCCGAGGGAGAGAGAGCGATAGAAACTCGTCCTTGGTGATCAATGCATGTGCTTTTGTCTGTCCTGTTTCTTTGTCCACAAGGACGAAGGCAGAGGAGGCAAGTGATGCACATGAACAGCGTTTCAGCTCCTTGTACCAAATGCCTGACCACAAGCTGAGTGTAAAAGTAACTGCACTAGCAGCTAACATGGAGGTGTGTCTGTGTGTCATTTCCATTCAGTATGTACTGTATGGTAAATGTGTGACTGTACTGACAGACTTCAAATGTGTCTCTTTTTTGCTTAAACAACCATAAGCATCTCATAGCCTTATTTACAACTTCACTCTTTTTATCTGTTTTTATATCAAACAAATTTGCACTAACCATGTCAACTGATAAAACCTTAGACAACACTGACAATCTAAGCTACTGGTTTGTTTACAGTCTGATCGAATCTTGTAGTGTGACAGTCACAATTTAGGTTGTAACAAACAAGAAATGATTTTTTAAGGTATGGGATGAACAGAACTTTTCATTTACAACTCTGTGTCAGCTGGAGGTGGTGACTCCTTAAGGACCACTGAAGACCAAATCAGATGCTTTGATGCAGCAGAGTGCAGCAGGTTTGTGCAGCAGTGCGGGATTTTGTTCTTATTTCAAAATGCATATTAATTCTCGCTCATGAAAGGATTGTTCAGCTGTGCTCAGTCTGATTGGTCGGCTGACACAGGGTATGTTCCTTTAAAAGGTTGACTCTGCTTTAACTTTCTGCCACTGGTCCGCTGCTTTTTTTCCAACCCCCCTGCAGTCCACAGTGGCCTAAATGACTGCCCAAATTAAAATGAATGGCAAACTGTATGTTTTTGCTTCAAAACCTGATCTGGTTTAAATGGGACATAAAGGTTGTGACCTTTGACAAAATCTACACCAAACAATTCACTTATTCTGTTATTTAATCTTATATAGACAGTAGGAAAATAGCATATTTATACTGAGCGATACAGTGCTTCGCTAGTGATATCAAGCAGATATTTTTTGGAAAAAGAACATGAATGTGGAGTCAAAGTCTTGCATGAATAAGAAAAAAAGGAATGAAAGAAAGACCCTGGGGCCTGTTAGACCAAGTTAGAGTTGCTGTGGAAGTGTAACCTGCATCATTTATGTGATTATTTCTGCTCTTCACAGGCTTTAAAATGTGTCTTGCTTACTGACAACACTGTAATCCTCTCCTCTGTTTGTTGTCATGACATCCTCATCATTTGTCTGACATGCTCCTTCAGTATACAAGCTGTCATTCAAGCTCGCTTCCTGCTTTGGTGACACGGTTAATGTGTATGTGTGTGTGTGTGTGTGTGTGTGTGTGTGTGGTGAGGGATCAAGACTAGAGAGGAGGATGCAGACAGACAGATGGACAGATACAGGAACATCTCAACAGAGACAAAGAAATGACCTTTATTTGCCCTTGTGAACTGGTTTAACAGCACACGGTGGTAACAGAAAGAACGTCACAGATAAGGATGGCAACAACAAGAGAAAGAGAGGGAGTATGAGAGAGATAGTGAAAGAGGCAAAGATAAAAAAAGGGCAGGGAAAAAAAAGAAAACACCAAAAAACGAGTCTTAGCAGCCAGACAAATACCTCTCTCCACCTGTAATCACCTCCTGCAGGTCAGCTTCTGCCTCGCTTCGCCTCGACTCGCCACAATCCTCCAACTAACACAGAGCCAAGCCATCAAACAGCTATCTCCTCTTCCACCCCCCTTCCCTCTTTTCTCTTCTTTCTCTTTACACAGACAGAAAAGACCTTGATGTTTTTCCAATAATTGGCAGCAGAGGTTGACTTTTTTTCTCCTACCCCCTCTCTCTTTTTTTGTTTATCTTTTTCTCTCTTTTTTTCTGCTCTTCCTCTTCCTTTAGAGATGAATACTTGGCCCGGGATCAAAGGCAGACCCCAACCGGCCACTCTGGCCACCACAAAGGGGCGTTGGGCGCTGGCGTGGGGCCAGGTGCTGCACATGGCCACATAGCCGGGGACAAGCCATGCAGATGGGGCCTGCAGAGCCCTTGTCGCCTCCACCCCCCCCTCCTGTGTGCAAGAGGTCAGTGGCTAAAGTATCAGAGTGTGTGCGCCGTGTAAGATGATCTAGTCTTGTGTGACTGACTCGCTTTTGTTTCCATCTGTCTTGTCTTTGTGTTTCTCTCAGTGTGTCTGTTTACTTCCTACAACTGCCCTGTCTTTGTTTCTTTTTTGCACATATCACACACTCTTCCTCTCTGACTTTCCATGTTCTTCTCTGCTGTTCCAGAGCACAGATTCAAGAGAGACTAGCGGGCCGTGCAGCAGGAAAGGAACCAGCTGAGGTAAACATCTTGCCCCCATGGACCGAACCGTGTTTAAATGTTTGAGAAGGCCCGACTAGAGTTTAGTCAAACACTTCCCTTTACCCTCAACAGCCCTTGTTTAAATATGTAAGCGCTACAGCCAAGTCGATGTCTCTGAGGCCAGTACAAATAAATTGAGGTGGAGGACACAAAAAGTGGGATAGATAAAACAAATGAACAAGACCTCGTAGTCCAAATATATATGCAACACCCAGCTTGCTTTTCAACTCCTTCGGCTGACACGTTAGCAGAATTTTTCTGAGGACAGCCAAGAGGATGTTACTGTGTCAGAACTGGACTGCTGAACTCTTGAATTACACACCAACTGTGATTTGAGTCATTAAATTGTAACAAGTCATGTAAAAGAATCAAAGAGAAAACTTTTTCTTGCTACCCTCTTTCATTGTCAAAAACATCATCTCTGTGCTTACCATACAGAACTGTACTCATAAATTTCTCATCTCTATCACAGTAAGGAAGTTACATAGACCTAAGAATGCACAGCCTATTGAGTCATTAGATATGCTGCTCTTTCCCTTCATCTTGTCTTGCAGGGTCTTTAAAGAGATCAGTCTAACAATCTGCATTCTGTAGCTTTCTCTAACAAAAACTTGTGTTTTTGCCCAGATTTTTCATTTGTTTCGTTCAATATTTTGTGAAGTTTCTGTATCTGAACGTCCAAATGTCTGAAATCAGCAAAAACATTCAGTACGTGAAAAAGCGCACATAAATTTTTGAGGAGAGAAAAAAAAAGACAACAGCAGTATTTTTCCACACTCTGCATGCTGTCATGCATGAATCCCCGGCTTCAGCCATATGTTTAAGATTAGATGTACTTTTTTTGTTAGACGAGAACACAGTCAACAAAGGTCTGCTGCTTTCCTGCTGGTTGTGAATCAACTGGGCGCTGTCCACACCCTGTCTTTGTGGTCTTAATTCTATTAAATACTATGATAACAGCCATCATATGTGTAAAGAATTATACAGGAGTGAAGTATGAAAAATGAATGAATTATATTCTATTCAACTGACATACAGCATGTGTTCTGTTCATTTTAGGGTGAGGTAATTATTAATGCTAGTATGCGAGTTATGAATCCCCACCCCCAACACACACACGCACACACACCACACACACACACACACACACACATACCACACACACACTCCCTCTCTCTCTCTCTCTCTCTCTCTCTCTCTCTCTCTCTCTCTTTAAATTAACCTATTTCTCCATACTAAAGCAGCACATAGCAGCCAAACTGCAATGATAATTTCCATTGGTGTCAAGCATCTTTATATAGTAATTAGAAATTTATAAACTTGAATACTAAAATATTTAAACTTTAAAGCTTTATTAAATTTTTTGACCACTAGAGGACAAGCTAGAAACACACATTGTCATAATAATAATGTCTCTGAGGATTGGCGACGATTGTGGTGGCCAATTTTCTGTCAGCGTTAAAAGTCAAATATTCACTCTCATGTTCTGGCCCACAAGATGACGCACCGCTTTATTCCCCAGCTAATGGTTAACATCGCCTGCTGATTGAATGGAGGTTGCAGTCAGTTGGTTTATCAGTGAAGCTTCCCGCAGTTGCTGCTAAATTTGGTTTTAAAAACCACAACAATGACCAACTAAAAGATTTCACAACAGTCTGTAGAGTTGAATAAGATGACAGAGATGAATGTAATTATCTGTTGGTTTTTACAAACAGCTACTTTCACATTTAATGTAGTCATTTGAGCAATTTACATTATACAAAAATACAAAAATGTTGCTGAGTGCTGTCATTTAAGTTTCAAACACTCACCCCTCTGTAGCCCTGATATGTGGCTAGAGAAGGTTTTGTGTTTCCTCCATTTTGGAGAGTGGAGGCAGTGGCAGTTAATATTTAGTCATATTTCTGGATCCAAGCAAGCTGGAAGCATGTCATAGCCTCAAACCACAGGACTCTATGACACTTCCGAGTAGACATAGTGAATTGCTTAGCACACTATAAACATCAACGTCCTGCTCTTCCATCGGTCAAAACCTTTCTGTCTGAGCTTCCTCAATGACCAGCCTGCCTGTTTCTGACCTGTTTGCTTATCTGGATTCCTGTCAAATATTAATATTAGATCAGCTGCTCTATTTATAAACATCTTGTTGATTGAATGTTTGTTCACTTCCTTTTTGCTTCAGTAACTGTGTTCATTTCAACATTAATCTTTTTGCCAACTCTAGTAACCCAAGTCTAAGGATGGCAATGCTGGTTTATGACATTCTTGTCAGCCTAAGCTGTAGTTCTGTCAGTTGCTAATGTTAGCATGCTAACACACAAGGCTAATATGGTGAACATTGTAAATACTGCACCTGCCAAACATTAGCATTCTAGCATTTTCATCATAAAAATGCATGCATTTTCATTTGATTAAATAATTAAGAGGAAAAGAAAGATAACCTTAATATACTGTTTGTTTTTCAGGGGCTTTAAATGTGAGAGACAAGCAAACAGTAGTAAATGTGCTACGTGGTGCTCCTCTATTTGTTTTTTTGTAATACAAATTTGTCAACATAAAAGGTACACATGGTAATAATTTTGAAATACTAGACTCATAGTGAGGTATAAAGATAATGCTCCAAAGCACCACATGAAAAATGATATATAGGTATATGGTGCTTTGAGAAGTTTCTTTTAAAGTTACATATACTTCTTCTCGATGACTAGCCTGTCATTGCCAAGAGATGTCTTCAGCAATGTCCCAGTTTTGATATGTGACTTAAAACAGTTGGTAAAATTGACCAATATTTTGTGCAGGGAGAATGACCAGACAGCAGAGCCTATCATTTCCAATACATTCTCACAGAGTTGTTAGCAGGCTCTTGGTCTTGTTTAGGATGTGCAGTATCTGTTAAGCCAGCAAGTGAGCTGGAAAGAGTGGGTTCTCTAAAATATGCAAACTTGCATATATGTACTCTCAAGCTTGACAGGATTGTGCAGAAAATTTTAGTAAATTGTGCTTTTTTTTAATTACATTGTCAAAATTGTTTTGTTTGAATCCATTTTAACAAGCATAAATCAGTGCAAACTAAAGCTCTGGTCCATAGGGAAGCAGCCTACTAACCTAATACTAAAACCTTTTCAAACTAAAAAAGGAGTTATTAGATGGAGTAATTTTGCACCTGCCATATGATGTGTGGCTACAGCCAAAGTAGGATATAACCATGACACTATCTTTTAGCCCACTGGACTTAATGACCACCAAATTCTTATAAAAGGTCAAAGACACTATAGCTCTACTTGCTCTCTATTATCAACAACTTAATCCCCTGGTTATGTTCCTGAATATTTCAAGACTGCCAGTGTCCAGACACTTCTCGAAAAACCTGGTTCTGATCTTTGGTTCCTTCCAATCATAGATCAAATTTTAGGTTTCCTTTTATCTCTAACATCCTGGAATAAATTGTCTCTAATCAAATACTAAAAGTCTAGGCAAAAAACACATTTTTCGATAAATGTTCTTTTGGTTTCAAGCAGCAACAGAGCATAAAGATCGTACGAATGTTAAAAGATGTTTTGATGAAGGCTGAAGCGGGTTATGCTTAGTGCTGGTGCAGATGATCTAAGGGCAACTTTTGACACAGTGGATCCCAGTATTATCATCGAGAGGCTCAGAACATGAGTAGGCATCCCTGGGACTGCCCTCAAGTGGTTTTCCTTATACATCACAATCAGAAAATTTGTTGTGTCTGTCAATGTCTTTAAATAATCTCAGGCAGTATTTATGTATGGAGTGCCACAGGTGGTTCCAAATGAGAACCCATTTAATCTTCCTTGTATTTACTCCCTTTGGGCCATATTATCAGACAATAGTTCATTTCATTGCTATGTGGATGATACTCATCTGTATTTTCATGTAAATACTGTAAAACAGCAATGCTTTCTACTCTTCATACTTGTCTTACTGTGGTTAAAAATTACATGACAGTGAATTTTGTTCAGCTAAATTCTCTAAAATTAAAACCCTTATTATAGGTCCTAAGCACACTCACATCCAAGTTCTGCCTGCTCTTGGCTCTCTAGCTTAGCATGTGGTGCCCACTGTAAAGAATTTCAGATCGAAATCTCATTCTCAAGGACCATGTCAAAAAACCATAAAAGTCATGTTATTTCCACTTGAAAAATATTTCTAGGATTATATCTTATATTTATTTTAATGATCTTCAAAGAGTGATTCATGCTTTTATTACCTCTCATCCGGATTACTGTAATGGACTGTTTACGTGCCTTAGACAAAGCTCCATTGCATGGCTTCAGGCTGTCCAAAATGCAGCCCCCAGACTTTTAATGAGATCCCGTAAACACAGCCATATTTCCCCTATTTAAGCTTTCCTTCAATGGCTGCCTGTCAATTTCAGGACTGATTTTTAAAATATTGCTCCTGACTATTAAGGCCCTATACGGAATAGCACCAGTCGAATTGTCCAAGCATTTAATTCAACATTCACTGGCCCACTGCTGGAGATCCTACAACAAGGCCCCACTACCTATTCCCTGGTCTCAACTTTAGACTAAGGGTGGCAGGACCTTTGCTGTCAAGGCTCCAACCCCAATGCTCTGCCTGAAGAATTCAGATTAAAAAAATCACTGTCTGCTTTTAAATGATCTCTTAAAATGATTTTTTACCACATAACCTTTACTTAATTAACCTATATGTGTTTAATATCATCCTGTTTCCTCTTCTTTTATCTGCCTAACATTTTTCCTGTTCTTATTTCACTCTGTTGTTAATATATTTTTAATTTAACCCTTAATGTTGTTGTCACTTTTAAATGCTTTTTTCATTTGCCAACTCATGACTAACCTTTAATTAAATTTTGTGGTATAAAGCAGATTGTTATTGTTGCTAGTATGCGAGTTATGAATCCGCCTCCATCCAATATTGAAAAGTGATAGTTAAATAACGTTATTTTTATTATTAGTTATTGTTAGTTATTATTTTATTTAATCTTTTTGTTACCAGGCTGCATTACTATAACAAATAAGTCTAATGCAATGTAAAAAAAAAAGATTAAGAAACAATAAGCTACCCCCATTCACAATATTATGAGATTGTGAACATTTGCGGATCCTTTTGCTAGCTCAAATTAAGGGCATTAATTTGAATATCATTTAATACCTGGTTACTTTGAAAAGACTTAATTAATGTTGCTCTTTTGAAAGAATACGTCTGTGTGAATAGGTCTGCTGTAGTACATAGTTCAGGTAATGCAAAGCCCCCTGCCAAGAAGAGGTAAATAAAGCCAACTAAATAAAACTACATGATGGACTTAATGTGACCATTATGAAAAAAGCAATTACTTCCAACTCAGATAATGGCTCACTTAGCACAGACAGCTTACCAATTAAAAAGAGCAGGGAAAAATTATAATGCAGTTATCTAAATAGGGTCAACTGGTTGGTTGTTCAGCTTCAGTTGCAACTTCTTAGCTGTTAGAAAATTGTGAGCAAAGAATTCTGATGTTGTTTTTCTGTAATAATGGGCATTATTTTCACTTTTATGTGTTCCTCCTACAGAGAAAATAGGCCTGATCTCTCTCTTTGTGGTTGCTCCAACTGCTCACTTCCACCACCCACACAACACATTTTCCCAGGCAACAATGTTCCTCCAAAGTTTACACACAATAAATAACGATATGCCCAAAGCAGTTAGCAGTGGCCCCGCTCTCCGTTTCCTGGCTGGAGTTGAAATGAAATGGTAATTTTGACTTGAGGAGGATTTCAAAGGGATGGCCTCTACTTTTCATCTTGGTGCATACCACGAGCTCGCCGACACATTCACGCTGGGATTTGAGAAAAAAAGGAGAGGAGGGAGAAAAAAAGCAGAATTTTAAGTTTTTCTATGAACTTCCTTCTTTCTTTTTTCTGCCATCTCCCCACAGAAAAAGAGATGTAACGTTGCTGAGATCTCTCCCCCAGATGGACAGCGTTTATATAAACAACCATCCCCGGTTCAGGGAGCATTTGATTGATGTGTCATTGTCTAAAGATTGTTTCCAGGCATTTGAATAGATAATTCAGTGTATTTGATGTAGACATTTTTCTTCAAAGGTCAGTTGTGGGGGTAGAGCAGGGGTGTCCTCTATCTCCCTAGCTATTTTTGCATCCAAGGCTCCAACCAGCCTGCCTGCTTTTCACAGGGGAGATTGACTGACACTTGAATCGTCCTTCTGCTCAAGATTACAAGGTGCTTTCCAAAACTCCATCTGAGATCTGCTCGCCAGCTCTGTTATGCAAAATACCTTTGTCTCAAACAAAAGACCATAACACTGTGGGGATGTGTCCTGTGCCTGTTTGTTGTCTAGGTCGGCCTATAGTCTTGCAGCGAGATTGGAGCGAGACCAGATATGCAGCAGAAGGATTGTCCAGGAACTCCATTATCTCTGCAAAAAAAAAAAAAAAAAAAAGAACGAGAGATGGAATTAAAACACCCAAAGCAAGGTCTGTTGCACATCAGCAGCACTGACTCCTATACTCCTATGTATATAAAATCTTAGGCTGCACAAAATCCACTCTGAAAATCAAAACAGCATCCCACTTTGTATAGTATCTTATTTCCTACATCACAGCCTTGCTTGCGCTGACCCAGCAGCCGCAGCAATATTGAGGGTCCACTTTCCACGAGTCAGCCAATCACATTCCATTGTCAGGCAGCCATGGGGGGAAGCATCTGGGCGACAAAGACAGAGTGTGAAAAAAACAAAAAATACTGCGGTGTCTTCATTATCTTCTGGCTCCGCGGCCCGTGAACGAGGCCAGGGTTAATTGCTGTTGATTAGACGTCAGTACGCATGGCTGAGTGAGCCCACAGATCTTACTGAGGGGGCCACAAAGGGAGAAGAGGAAAAGATGAGGTCGCTCACAGACAATGATGTGAAATCAGTGTCAAGTGTTCCCCCTTGGTGGGTTTAGCTGGTTGGGAAGTAGATACGGAATGTCGATGGAGCAACATGTAGACGTATTTTATCTGCCTAATTTGAACAGCACCCAAAGCTGGAGTTGAAAACTGATCGTGCAATGGAAAAAAAACGTATCCATGGTGATAAAATAATACTCAAACATGCTGCATTAGTTTTTTGTATGATGTGTCAAACTTAATCATTTATTTATGCATCAGTAGCTACTTTGTTTTATGTTGGTCTGCTGCTCGTTTGGTCAGCCCACCTCTTTGGTCCACACTGAAAATCTCAGCAGAATTAAATGGACTGCTGTAAAAATATTCTCAGATCTTAAAGATACTCAAAGGATGAATGCTAATAAGTGTGTTGATCCATTTTCTGGCTCCACTTCTACTAAAATTGTGATTTTTAGTGACATGTGTAAGCTATTATTGGGTGGATTGTCATTAAATACGGGAACACTTGTGCTTATTGTTATATAACTAACTAATAGCGATACCATCAGTCTCAACAACACATACTGTGTTTAGTGCTCATTTGTAAATGTCCGTTGAGAGACTCTGAACAGGCTAAACACTGTATCTGCTTAACATTAAGTTGGCGTAGTTATTGTTAGCATGTTTGCTTGCTGATAGCACTTCACTTTAAGCACTGCTGTGCCTTAATATCGTTTCACAATTCTATACGTTAGACTAATTAAGTTCGGCCAGATTGCGGTCGTCTATATCTTAAGTCAACTCAGGCTTTAATGTGCATTAACTGACACTGACCGACACACCCAAAAGCTCCCACTCCTGTGACATGTAAACCACAGACTGGCTGTCGTTGGTGTGTTGCCAAAATGAAGGCTGTCTCCATTTGTGTGTCATAGATAAATAAGCACCTTTGCTAACCCTGGGTTATATTTATCTTTAATGCCTGATTTTTATCGCTCTGTTTCTTTTGTAGCCAAAATAATAACGACAATAGAGGTGGTGCAGACAGGAGCAGGAATGACAAGGAAACAAGGGAGGGCAGGACACTGTAACCTTCACGCCCTTCGCGAAGTGAGAGCTGCTTTGTTTAAATCTGCCAGATCAAAGGGTGCAATGCAAATTCCTGCAGCTTCCACACCACCATTTGATGTCTCAGGGAACCAAATTATTGTGGTGATTACAGTAGCTGTACACAACCGGTGGAGCAGGCCAAACAAGGGTCCTTGTTTTGACTCTCAATTAGTGGTGTGACATCTCTGCACCCAACGTCTGAGAGGCATCCCACAATAAGAGAGGCTGTTTGGGCTGATAAAGTGATTTGGCTTGGTGGGGTCCTTTCATCTACAACGACAGTGGGGTATTTGAGACTTCTGGGTATTCTCTCTGCACATCCTCACACCTCCCCTTATTGTGACGATAATGCCACTGTGTACAGCGTTACAAAGAGGCTCTGGGCCTATTGCACCATGAACAACTTCAGCTCAGTCGATTGTCATACAGAAGTACTATGACTTAGAGGCGTCTATAAGGTGAAATAAACAAGGATAAAGGCTAAAAATAGAAGCATGTAGGGACGCTTCAAAGTTACAGTCATATACACTCTTTGATTAACTTTTGGTTCTGTTTTACTCAGAGCAGACAGATATCACACCATTAGCAGTATTTCAATGTTATCTGAGTATTTCAACACTTCATCATCTCTGCTGTTGACAACACAGACGATATTTTTTGTTTGTGTGTTGTGGAAAGCCACAGTGAGTTGAAAGGATAACTTTGCCTGTGGGAAGGACAGAGCACCAGAGGATCAGGTTCAGCTGTATTTCTGATAACACTTTGCATTCTGCAAGCACCAGTGACAGCTCTGATGCCTCATGTTTGATTGTCTCTTTTATGTTATCCTCCTGCCTTCAGTATAAGCAGCAACGCCGTGGTGGAGGTGAACCAATGGTGAGCGGACTACCGCAGTGGAGAGAGATTGAGATGTGTTGCATTTCTGCCAAGGTGATGGACTGGGGCACAGAAAGGATGTTGGTTTTCAGACACTCCAGGCCATCTCTTATTTGTATCAGAGTTGCAAAAGGCCCTGGCGGTAAAACTACGTCAAGAACAATTAGCATCATGACAGGAATCTTTCACTGTGGAGACACACTGGATGTGCTAGAGCTGGCTTACTGTGAGGGATTTTTTGTACTATTAAGAGGGAGCCAGTTTCTCATTTTCATAATGTTTTAGACATAAGGTTACAGCTAAAAAAAACCTCTGGAAAAATCAGATTACTTGAATCTTTAGTGCATTAAATACTCATTACAGCATCAAATCTGCAAGTAGTTACCAGCAAATCTAATTTCTCCTGTGTGTCCTTCTTTTTTTTAAATGAAACTAAAAATATTTGTGACCTGAAACTTCTAAAAACTTCTAAAAGTCTTTAGTGGCAGTGATGGGCTTGGGAGTGAGCGCCATAGACAGGCTGGTGAAGTCAGTAAGTTCTTAGAGGCAGACTTGCACACTGGTTTTGGTGTTTTTGGTTGTTAAGAAGAAACTATAGAATATTGTCAACCTTAAGCTTTATGTGGATTTAGTAGTTTTAATGCAGAAAGTAAGTTTAAAAGCAGGTATAGTCATCCGTTTTTCAGGCCAGTGCTGTTGTGGACATCTCACTCTCTGCAGCCTGTAGAAACGAATTTAAAAAACCTGCAATGTCCCTTTCTTATAGCTTTATTCCTGTTTGTGCAGGGCACTGTGTTGACCTGGAAACAGCTATTCACTGCTGTGAGAAAGAGGCCCCTGAAAACGTTCCTTCTTACTAAGAGAAACATATAACAGTATTAGATCTAGTTTAATTACACAGGGGCTTGCGGATGGGCCCCTCTTTTCTTTCAGCGGTGAAAATGCTTAGCGTTTGTTGTCGGTTCAAGGCTCTCTAAAGGATGTGCTGGCATGTGTAGGGTTCTGGCAGAGAGGAAACTTGCTGTGGGTGGGGGGGTGTGAACTGTTATTGTTTGAAAAGCGTGTAAGCGGCCTTCACAACACCGCATCCACGGAAATGAAGCAAAGACAGAGAGAAAGAGAGGGAGAGAAAGAGGCAGAGAGAGAGAGAGAGCAAGAAAGAGAAAAAAAAACTTGTGCGCAGCTTTGACTGACGACTTAACAGGCGAAACCGAATTTGTCTTTTGCCGGGAGATGTCAGATGCCTTGCCAGTGAGAGAGAGCGATGGAAAGAGGGAGAGAAAAAGCACACCACAGAATCTCTCCTGCGTCTTTTTCGCCTTCTCTTTTCTCCTCCGGTTTAAGACTGCTCGGTGAATGCAACAACATCAAAGGCCTAGCACTCAGAATGTACATTGTTGTTCCAGTAACCACATTAAACAGAAAGGGGGAGATGGAGAAAGGCTGGGAGAGATGGAGCAAGTTTTTTTTTTCCTTTCTTTCCTTGTGTATAAATAGGGAGCTATGGAGGGAATCGGTTTAGAAACGGTGGAAGATTAACTCTTTTATCTCTTCATTTCAAACGTCCTCCATATTTACATCCTCCACATACTAACCACTGTCAGGATCTTCATGCCTGACCAACACCACTACAAAGCGGAGGTGCCTCCTGTATTAGGACACATGTAACTCCTCCACAAACAGAGCTGATGAGAGCAGAAATAGAGCCGAGGAGGAGGTTTACATAGCGTTAGTCCTGACTCATTGTCATTAAGAGAGCTCTCTGTAATCGGAGCTAAACTTAGAAAGGAACGAGCTCTTACTCTGCCACAGACATTCCACATGTGTATAAAAGAGGAACATAACGAAACAGTCCCAAACTTGTGTCTCAACGTAACCAACAGGCTTTATTCTCGCCTGGCCTTATCTTCACACAGAGACCACCCAGGAGCAACAAGTCAGCTCTCACCTTTAGTCTGAGTCTGTGTGTGTGTGCGTGTGTGTGTGTGTGTGTGTGTGGACACGCGCGTCAGTGTATGTGTATGTGTGAGAGAAAGAGCTTTGTACTTTATAAGCACAAGTGTAAGCCTGTGTCTGTGTACAGTCCTGTCTGTGTGTGCGTGTGTGAGCGTGTGTGTGCGTCTGTGAATGAATGTGTTTTCTGTGTGTATGTGTGTGCTTCTACCTCCCACCATCTGGGCCCTGTTTGGAGAGATTTTCTGTAAAAATCACAGTCACGCCGTGGCAGGATTACCACTGTGAAAAGCAGCACCTGGAAGAAACTCAGTGCTCCTGCTCCTTTCCCTCAGATGCTCAAAGAAGTTTCTGGCTTCCCAGCTTGAGGCACAGGATTTGTTTTTGACCTACATGGGCGTCCTAGGCCTCATGTTCCCTTCCAAAAAGCAAAAAAGCAAAGAACACATCTCAAATTCACACTAGGCTACATCCAGCAAGGTTACAGTATCACCACATTACAGTAGATAAACAAGTGCATGTGCGTGTGCATGGTGGGGTGCACACCAGCATGTGTGTTTACACCATATATATATCATATATCCATGTGTTTTTTTTTAATGCCAAGCCAAGACACTCAAAGCTGATTATTCACACTGAGATATAAGGCTATGAATGAAAGAGTTCAATAATCCCAGATGGAAATTGAGTCAGAGCATCTCCACTGAAGATTTCCCATTAGAAAAAATCTTAGTCCAGGATTAGCCACAATTAAAAATGTTTCGATGTTTCCACTCATACACACATGTAATGTTTTCACAGTCAAAATGCTTTTTACAGCATAGCAACTATGTCACATCTTTGCTTTTATTTCTACACGACTCCTCTGAATGCCCTTCAAAGGTGAATATGTAATATTTTAGCATCAGTTTAAGTACAGTTTCCATAAAGGGCAATTTTGGTCAAATGACACACTTCAGTAAAATCATGAGAGTCAAAATGAGGACTTGTGCTTTTATGCGAGTGTAAAATATTATGTACAGCACCTTTTCTGCCCTGAACTCTCTTTTTAATTCTATTCATGTTTTTGGATATATACATATTAATTATGTTTTAATTAGGATCTACTTTTATTTGTATCTATCCATGTTCTTGTGCCACTATTTTACCTAATTTAATCTCTAGAATAACAATAAGGGATTATCTTATCTTGTCAGATGATTTGAAAAGCTTTATTTCTCTTGTCCAGCAGGGCACAGGACTCGGTTTTAAATGGTTTCAGATTAATAGCTCTATATCCTCACGGTCAAGGTACATGTAAAAGCCACTAGGGGGCTTTCATTTGAGGCAAGGCACCTAATAGCCTCGTTTGAAAAGCTTTATGTGGTACTAATGGGTATCTGACACTTTCATTTCATGCCACTCTGCTTTCGGTGAGAGTCTCCAAAAACAACCTATGAGTAAATGCTGATTAGTACGCTGTGATGATGCTCATCGATAATTTATAAGCATAGAGTGCTGAATAATTTGCTCGTGGCTCTTGGTTGGGAGTCTTTTTTTTATTGTCTTTGTCTGTTTCTCTCTTTCAAGGCTGTGCATTGAGAGAATGTGCAGAGTTCACATGCCACATGACTCCTTTATCAGATGGCATCTGCTCTGCAGCAGTTCAAAAGCCCATCTTTTGTCTCTCTGGTCTGAGGCTCCTTCGCTCCGTCTGTTTCTATGCATGACTGTATATATTTTGCTTGGAGTGCATTTCTTTGAGCTTCTGAAAGTTTGATTTCTTTCAGCAGCCTTTTTCATGAACACACACAAACCCAAACACACACTCATACAGACAGAGACACACTCTCTATTCATGACCCCCAACCCCTCGACCCCACAGCCCCGTGTCGCTGTTACCATTTCTCCATCCGCCCTCACTCTTGACCCGCTGACCCTGTGCTTGGTGTCTGGCAGTGTCGGGGTTTGATGTTGATGACATCATCTTTTATAATGAGTCCACTGCCACCTCCAAATCTACTGTCCATTGTCTGGCTGACAGTGAGCGGCCTTGTCCTGGCAGAGGACGGCGCTGGCGCGGCACACTCCCTCTGTAAATGATGAAAGAGGGTGAGAGAGTTGGGCTGAAAGTGCAGGCCTTGTTTGGGCGCCTGCGCTGGCCGCTGAGCTAATCGAAAGGCGCCTTTCTCTCCTGACAGTAACTTCTGTGATCTTCAGATAAAAAAGAAGAAAGAATGCGTTTGATGTCTGGATTTGAATAAATACCCTGATATTAATCATTTTACAGCGTTAATCACATTTGGTGATAACATGGCTTCTTGTGTTTGAGTGTGTGTGTGTGTGCGTGTGTATTTGTCAATTTGAGCTACATGTTGTATGTATGAGTATGATTGTTGATATGTGAGGAGTTATATTTCCAACATTGTGTTTGCAGGAGCATTTGTGGTCCCGATTGCTCTTGTTCACAAGTGCGTGTAGCCGATCTCCTCCAAAATTTTTATGACACTCCCATGTTTGTTTTGTCTTAATGATGTGGGTCTCTTTTGGTTAACACAGAGGCGCGTGATTAAATCTTCACATGAAGTGGTTTAACAACATGCAATTAAGACCCTCCGTGTAGGGTAGGGCCCAGAAATACTTTGATAAATCCACATTTAAGAGATGAAACAAGAGAAGTCAAGGGAAAAGCTGCTGTCTCAGTCATCTTAACCTGTTATTTTTGACACATAATGAGACATACATAAGGATGAACAGATCGGTGGAGACAGTGTGTTTCCTGGAATTCCACAGGGATCCACATCTGGAATAGATTTCTTACTGCATTGTGAAAGCTCCGGCTGCTGAGCTGAAAGCTAAAATGAACATCAGCAGCTCAGATGTTGTGGTTTTCACCCAAACTCCCTGCGTCAGGTAGCCTGGAGAGCAGCTTCACGGTGGTAAACTTTAAAGCATCTGGCTACGATATTACTAAGCTTCTAAATCGCTCTGATAAAATGTAGGAAAAGAATATTTTTAGCCTTAACGAGTGTGTTTTAAAGCAGATGTCTTGTTCATCTTTCACAATCTGTTCTATTAGATGTTGGTGTTAGATATATTTGATCTGATGTGTCTTTTTGATCATCTGTTATACCTTTACTTGCTGAGACAGTTCAGGGTCTTTTGTGATGTAAATTCAACATCCTATGGCCTGTGTCCTTTGAAGGATGGAAGAGACTTAGACAGACCTAGACAGAGAATTTTCTCAGGAATTCACTGTAGGTGTCACAGAGACAAAGCTTGCCCCCCTCCCTTGTCAAAAAAAAAAGAATCGTGCTTGCTGCCACAGCATATGGAGAATTGTCCCAATTTCTTTTTCTTTATATCAAATACGATGCGTTTCAAGTCAAACCTTTTGTAGCATATACCACATGCGATTTGGGCTCTTGTGTGGCGACGCAAACTTTGTGACTTTTGATATCTCGGTGAGCGCTGTCTGACAAGTTTCTGTCACTCACACTTTTTCCTTTTTCTCTCTCCACCAGCAAGCATATTTTCTACCCCATCGATTGATTAGCATACATCAAGCGCCTGTCGTCATGGCAAAACTTCATTTGAATCTTCAGTAGTTTCCCCGTGTCTTTCAACCAGCAGCTGTCAGCCACATCAACACTAGACACGCTCTGCGCCAGACGAAGTTAAATTGAAGCACACTCTAACACTATATATAGATAAAATGTCACTTCTTTCAAGAGACAAGGCACCTTCGAAGTCGTCAATACAGAGCGCTTTATCACGGGCAAAATAACTTTGAAACTGAAGAAAAGAGTAAAGATGAAACGATTATTCTCTCTTCCCACTTTGTGCTTGAAAGAGGGAAAAAGCAAGATTATTCTAAAGTGGGTAGAAGCGTTTAAGGGGCTTGCTTTTTGATCTGCCTGTCCGTCAACGAAAACGAAGAGCACCTCCTGATGCTTCTGATCGTTAGGTGTCCTCAAAGTGTCTCAAAGTCTCTTTGTTATCGCTGAGTGCGTCGATTAAAGGGAGGAATATCATTTATTCATTTTGCCATTGAGCAAAAGAAAGAAAGGATTCAAGAGCTTAGCGTTCATTTTCGTCAAACTCTCGAGGTGCGGTGATGAAGTCAGCTTTCTTTTGAGAGACGAGACGAGTTGAGGCAAAGAGATGTGGAGTGAAAGTTTTTGCTCTGCAAATTTTGAAAGGCCCCACTGATCTCTGAGATAAAATAAATGGTGATCAAACTTTATTAAACTTTTCTTTTTACAGAAAGCTGCAGGACAACAGTTCTGAAAAGAAATCTGTCTAACAAAGTGATACTGATGGCTGTGGCTAACACACAAACAAATGCACATCTCCACACACGGATCTCTCTTTCCATATAATCTTAACTGTCTGTCTCATACACCTACATACAAGTACATTCAAGCTGAGAGCCTATAGGAAGCTAATGTATATGTTTATTGGAATATGTCACATTGTCAATAGGGATGGTGGCACACAAAGAAAGCAAGAATCAACACTCTCTGTATGTGCCTGGTTCCTCTTTTCACGAGAGGACAATGCCATATTCATCTTTGCTCCGTTTTCCAAACATGGTATCTGATTCTTTAACACCTCAGTCTGGAAGTCCCTTCCATTCCTACTGTTTCAGGGTTTTTTTTTTTTCAAATACTCATTCCTGTTGCAAGGTGTCTCTTAGAAGTTGAAAAGTTCTTTTCAAGCTCGAAGTTTTTGCCGTCTTCACTTTTCAACTGGCAAGATGAATATCGGTGGGACAAAGCATAGAAAGGAAAGGCTTTTGACAAGACTTCTGAAGGCCCAGGAGCTCGTCCTGTCTCTCCCTTTTGCAGTTTTCCCATAACTGGCTTTCTCGCGTGGCTGCTAAAAAGACACCGTATCAAATGCAAACTGAGAAGTCACAGTCTTTCATGATACATCAGTGGGGCCCTTGTGGAGATGCTGCTCTGCTTAGGTTTTTTCGTAACTTTTGAAAAATGAGAAATTGGTGCATTCTCTCTTGTGTTATCAGAGCTGCTGACAGTAAGTTCATGTTCTGTATGTGCAGAAAAGCGATGCCATGAATACATGACCCAGAGCAAAGTTGAGTTTTAAAGTGCAACTTGTCAGACTTTATTTTACGCAGTATGAGATTTATATCATCTCTTTTATGAGAAGCCATAGATTTTGGTGATGAAATCAGGTGGTGCTTACCCTCTACACATTAAGCAGACCTTTGTCATTCATAAAAAAAAATGTGTGAAACGCTGTCATACTGGAGGAATAAATTATGCATATTGTGGGAGTAAAACAACAAAAATGCCCAGATAGTTTGTTTTGTTTTCATAAATGCACGAGTTGCCCTTTGTTGTTTGTACAGTCTGGACATTCTGTGTTAGATATTTGAAGTTTAAACAGTCAATGTTTTGTGTTCACCAAAGCGGGGGGCCCGTGGTTTAACACTTTCAAGAATCACTTGGTGGGGCGGCATTGTGGAGCAGCCTCAAGAAAACCTGAAATAGCTGAAACTAGACCTCTGTGCAAATAATCACCCTGGGCCTCTGTAAACCATCATGTTTATGCATTGTAAATTGTGAAAAGGAATGCTTTAACATTGTGTGGCATATGTATTTCAAGGCTTTGAACATTGGATGGTATCCGAATTTCACCCACACAACCACAGGCTTTTGCTCTCGCCTTTTGACTGAAATATCATTCAGATTCCAAAGGGACTAAAAAAGACTGCCTAAAGAATGTGTCTGAAACCATTCCCAAGCTGCTTCCATGCATTTATCACCGCTGCAGGGTCAAGAACCTTCCACTAAATTCGCACTATTCTAAGTTTTGCTTTGGTGACCATGCATTTTTGAAATTACACAACAGGCTTTGAAAAGTTTGTCTTGACTTCAAAAATGTTCTAAATCCATATAAGACATATTATAATCCTTCGATCCTCCACTGAAACTGGACATATGGGGTAACAGCTGAGCTGCCAAAAACAAAGGTGAACCTATTTAGATTTGAAGGAGTTTATGAGAAAAGTTTTTGGCAGTTGCTCAAAACCGGTTATCTCCTTCCTACACTGTAATTCACCTCATTTGAAACACACCTTCTCCTTTGATCTGAGGCTTTGAAACCTTGTCTCACTACCTGTTTGCCCAGTAAGTCCTCCATTGACTGGGAACACAGTTGGTGATGTCATGACATGCAGACAAAGATGCACCCGCTCCTTCACAGACTCAAACAAAGATCTGTGAAAGATATGTTTATTTTACTTTTGCAACTTCTCCCCCTGAGCATACTTTACTTATTAGTTTAGCCTGCCTCAAGTTCAGCTCAGTTATTTGCTAATGTTGACATAGATAAAGAGTTGAAAATTTAAAAAAGAAAATGGCTAATGTGTCCAGAGAAAAACAGAACAAACAGATGGATATTTTAGATTTTAGAGAAAACTTAACCCTGTTAAATAGAAGTTGACCTGAAATTCTAATTCTTTTCAGTTTTGTGCAAAGTAAGAGAGAGTGAGAAAAAATAAAAAAAGCTGTAAGTACTGTGAATGTTTCTGCCTTTTAAAAAGTGTTTTTCTTCTGCTTTTGGACATCTGTGGTAACAGCATTTAAGCTGGGTGGGCATCTTTATTGGCAGACTGCTGGCCTGGCACCCGAGGGCAGGCATTACTTGTAGATGAATTGTCAACTCTTGTGTTGCTTTACAGGACTCACTGGAGCAGGTCATAGCCCTGTTTAGCCTTGGAACATTGAAAGAAGGCATTCTTTTCTTTTTTTAACATGCCCACACAGCACTGGTTAGGTACTTTAACAAAACATGAGGAACCAGCAAAGTGAGAGAGCAGAGCACATGTGCAACTAGTGCTCTAAATAAACTGTCAGCATTTAGCACTTGACTTTCATTGATGTATTCGTACATGACCAAAAAAAATCCTTGTCTTTAATGAACATACAATAAATGTGAGACACGGATAATCTTCTGAGCACAAGGGGCGGTCCACACAAGGTTCCAAAATAAAAATTGTCAACATCACTGGTCCAACAGGCATGTTAAGATCTTAAAACTCTGCAGACATACCTCTTTTGCAGCCAAGATCTTGCTGCCTTGACTTATGCAGACACATTTACACAAATTCCCACTTATGCACATGTACGTATGCACTTACACACACCTAGGTGAAATCCTCTCCCCTTTGTGAAGCAGAGAGGTGATTTATATCGGGCAGAAAAGCAAGTAGGGTGACATTTTGGAGCTTTGGAGCTCGAAGGGGGCTTTGAAAGGATATATATTCAGTTATGTCTGTGGAATGTCTTGGCAAGAATGTGCAGGATTTTGAGCTCTCACCTCATCAGTGTAGCTGCTGAACTCTGGTTGTAGTAGCTTGTGCATTCCTGTTCATTTGACAACATGCAGCTAGTATTTTAACACCTAAGTCTTTTTTATCACAGATTATCCCACAGCTCACTGGGTTACCGAGCCAGCAACAAATGGGCTTGACTGTGGGAACAACCTGTGCTGGTACAAGAAGACTGCTGAAAGATGTAAAACATGAGAGGATTTGTAATTTGCTGTGTGTTTGCTTGGAAAATAATCTAGTTTGTGTGCTTGTTTGTTACAGGTGGTGGCTGTGGAGGAAGCATCATAAGAGTAGAGCTTTCATGCAGCAATGTGTAAGTACATGTTCGTGGGTTTTAAGTGCAGTGAAAAGGTTGTAACTGAAGGTTTGGTTCTCAGGCTGAGTGGCAGTACCTTGATTGTAAGATGTCAGTCAGATTTTGCAGACACTTCATCTGCGTCATCATTCTTGTGAAAAGCTTATTAGTGGTATATGAATGATCAAGCATGTTATGGTTCAAGATGAAAGCGTGCTGGCAAATGAATTGATTTCTCCTTTGCAGTTTTCAGTAAATTGCACTGAATTGTTAAACCCATTGATTTTGAGTTTGGACGCATAGTCATTCTTTTTGTGTCATGTATTTTCTAGTCATAAGGTGGAAATGGTGGTAGTATAGTATACCAGTAGTAGTATAGTAGTATAGCAATATTATAATGGCAGTAAAAAAAAATAGAGTGGTCGAAGTAACAGAAAGATTAGAGTTGACATGTAGCTGAAGTCCTCAGGCAAACTCAGACCTGGTGATGCTGTTACAGAGTCATATTTGCTGTTTTGAAAAAAATTCCTCCCATTGGTACTGAAGTCCTGCTGACACGCTGTCTTCAAAGAACTTTCAGAATACTTTTTAACAAAAGAGATACTGCACAATGAGTACTAATGTGTATTTATTTATTTATTCAAAGCACATATTTCAGTACATTTTCTGACAAAAATATATACTGTTACTGATGAATATTAAGTTTAGTCTTGACTCAAGGTAAAGTAGGTTGTATAATCTTGTTAAACTCGTTGCTTTCTTACAAACCTATCTGATCGTCATATTTCTTGATTCTTCTTGCTTCGTTGAAATGATGTAACTATCTTCCTAAACCTCAGCATACTCTTTGATAATGACAGTGCTATCAAAACTGTGAGAAATGATGGCCACAACTACAACTATAAGAGCCAAATCACAATAAAAAAAAATCCTTTAGAGGGAAAATGATAGGGGGCAGCATATCATCAGATGACCCGCTAGCTGCTGCTTACTGTCATCTTTGCTGTTACTCTCCTCAGTATCTGCTGTTAGTTTGTTCACCCAGTTAGCCTTGCAGCTAGTGGCCTATTTAGCTGGGGTTAGTGGTTAGAAAGAACAGGCCTGTGCTTGCAGGTAACATGGTAGCTTAGTAGATAATGCCGCCACACAGATCATAGATGTCTCTGTTAAATGTCAGAATTGTAACTTCCTCATAATCTCTTCTTAATGTTTGTTCATTTTTTAAATCTTTTATCTTCTTAATCTTCTTTTTAACATATATACTGGGTACATCCTACCACACACACACACACACATATGAATCTGCGCATGCATGCACACACGCACACTCACACAAATACATATACACATTCACAAATACACACACAAAGGCCATTAGTCCCCAGAGCTCCAGCTGCCCAGGGCTCTAAAGTCATGTTGTCCCAGTGTGATTGGAGGTCCAGCTGGTAGACCAGCCCTTTTGATCCCTTTCCCTTTTATGAGAGAGACAAACAGCTCTGCGTCGTCACCGACACTGGAGTGATTGATACATTTACACACACACACACACACACACACACACACACACACACACACACACACACACATTGTGATCACAGTTAGGCATGCACACGCACACATTCACATGGTGATCACAGACAGGAACATGTGCACATGCACACACATGCTTGCATTTTCTTAATGGATGCCCTCTCTCTCACTGTAATCACTCTGCTAATGACCCGCTTGAACTCCGAATAAAACCCAGAGGGTGAGAACAAAAGGTGAAGAGAAAGAGGGAGGGAGAAAGAGAGGTGTAACTGAAACCATGCAGTGTATTTGTGGCCCACCATCATTATCCTGACAGGTACTAATTTCATTGTAATCATTAGTAACAGTGTGTGATTTTCATTGTATTTGTTTTATTAATCTGTGAGTCAAACACTGCCTTTTTTGCTTTAAGAAACAAATGGATATCATGACATTTGTTGGTTTAGTTGATGTTTGGTAGAATTTCCAAAACTAGAAACTACAGAGCAAAAGATTTTTTTTAGTCCACCAAATGTTTCTCTTGTTCGATGAACATGACACAGCTTCAGCACATCAGTCACACGGTCTTGGCTCTTTTTTAGCCAGCGTTTGGAAACCCTTAAATCTTTCATGTTCATATTTTTCTTGTCCAAAATCTCTGGGACAGTTTCTTTCCATTAGCTTGTAGAATACATTTATCTACTCTGATTTTCTGCTTGGCTTAACATGCTGCCTCCAAGTTGTGTCAGGGTTGTTGTGTCTGGCTTTTAGATGAGCTGCTCATGTTTTGGCTTGTTCATTTCCTGGTATTATTTGTATTATTTGCATGTTACTGGTGTGTTTTGTCTGCAATAACTGAGCTTTGTTTTGTATTTTAATGTTGATGGAATTTGTCTGTGTGGGAGCAATAAACCAATTTCTGAACAAGTAAAACTCCCTCTGCTTCACATTTCATTTTGCATTTACATTTACATTTTTCATTTTGCCCTTTGCTTTTTTAGTATTACTTATATTTTGTCCATTACATAGTTCTTAGGTCTGCTTTCTTTTAAAAAATAAATTAGAAAAACCATTTGCAGCACGTACCTTGCTGTGATCTTCCTTATCCAGTCTTGCTTCAAGTTCTGAATGCTTATGCATAGGAAAAGGCAAACCCACACAGTCAACAAGAGCACACTTCACAAAGAATGCAGATTTAAAAAGAGAAAATTCATTCTTCTAAGACGCCACTATGCTTACCTTAGGTTAAGGAGTATTTCTACAGTGGCAACAACTTAATGCCGAATTATGTATTTATACTGATAAATGGAGAGATAACAGACTTGAATGCAAGGAAGGCCCTCGTAATGGTTGGTGCCAAGAGACAGCTGCCTTCGGTGAAAAGGAACTACACCTGTTGGGAATGACGTTAGATGAAAATGTAGCTGAAATGTGTTAAGACAATGTGTCTCGAAATTAGAGAGAAAACAGCAGCAGCCACAAAACTAAAACTTATAATTACATTAAAAAAAAAAATTATATTATAATATATAATAATTTTGGTCCAGAGGAGCATTTTGGGTTGAAAAGGACAGTGGTTTACAAGCTTTTCCACTGATTTAAGATATAAAGACTGAACGACTTGCTGGGATTATTTTCAACATACTGCTCCTAAGTGAAACATTTATATAGGTCTTAAGGGGTTGGTCTTTATATAAACACATTCTCAGTTTCATAAAACTGTTTATCTTATCTTTTAAGGGCTAAATGACTCCTGAATGCAAAACAGGAAGAAATCTTGCTATATTCTCAAGCTCATATCCAACCTGAGTGTTTGAAGAGGGGTTTTCCAGTGAATGGCTCTCTCCCCCTTTGGCAAACTGAGAGAACAATAGAGAGGCAATAGCAGAGAGACAAGAGGGGAAGAAGGGAATGAGCTGCTGGATCTACACTTCCCGGGTCCCCTTTGCCCCAGAGGCATTTCAGGGCCTCCTTACATGGGAGCTATCCATATACACGGCATTTGCATGAAACTCACTTTGATGGGATCACCCTGCAGCTAAAGCGTTGGGACACAACATGTATTGATATTCACAACTGGGCACTGTGCAGTGGTTGAGAAAGAGCTTCCGCTCACAAAAGGGTGTCATCTTTCTCATTTTTGCATCGCTGGGCGTCAGGATGTCTGGGATTGTTTCTAGACATCCAATTTGTAATGACAATCTGAGAGGAGCGTGACACAGCAAAGAGTCTCATTCACCTAATGTGCTGTATATGCTTATTTCACAGTGGCTAGAGAGCACATAAGAGGCAATGGTGGAGGGGTGAAGAGTATGAAGGACAAATGCAGATGGTACCAGACAACAAAAAAAAGGGAAAGAGATCAACTACTGGAAATCCACTATGGCAGACAGACAGGGAAACAAAGGAAAATCGAAAAGGAGATATAGGAGAGAGGAGAAGGACATATGCAGTAAAAAGGACAGAGACAGAAGCAAAAGAATGAAATGAATGAATTGAGTTACTGTGAGTCAGGGGTCAGCTTCTTTTTCTCTTTCCCCTCCTCTCCCTCTTTCTCTTACGGTAATCCCTCCAGTAGCAGTGAGCTGTTAGGCTCCTCCATAAATCAACGTTTGTATGAAATACCAGCGGGAGCCAAAGGTCAAAGGAGAAAATTAGCAGCTGTCTTTTCCTCTCCTTTCATGTTAGCCGTGGGGCTAATCGCCAAGTGCGCCATCAGCCTCATTTCCACTTTAAAACAAACTCCCCGACAAGCTGGGGAGGAGCTGTTTGCCTGCTCTTACATTTTATGGCACCAGATTTTATTCTGAGAGGGAGGGAGGGTGGTGGGGGTAGTGGGGCTCCTACTCTTGCTTTCTGTCACCCCTCTCCGTCTACACTCTCTCTCTTTGTTTCCACCTATCATATCATCTTCAGGTGTGGGAGGGCAAACAGTGGAGTGTATTTCTCTCTCTCTGCTTTTTGAAACATTTCAGTAGCGCTGGAGGAGCAGCGATGATTGGTACTTTCACTCTGCTCCACTCCAAGGTGGTGCTACTCATTAATACAGGGCCTGGTGAACTCTGTCGACCTTTTCACTCCCACAGTCTCAGTTGTTTTCCTGGCCTACTGTTAGGACTTCCCAGTTGCTAAAATACTCACATTTTTGGACTCAGTGTTTGATTGCTGGCTGTTGGTAGCAGAGAAAAGGTTTTGGAGTGTTAAAAAATGTTAGTTTTACTTCTTCTATGAATTTATTTTTCTGTTTTTATGAACTGGAACCGGGAGTGATTTTCTTTTTGCCTTTTTGTTGCTCCACCCTTCCTTTATTCTTTTATTTTTCAGAAAAAAATAATGGAAACAACAATATTGCAAACTTTTCTTCCTAATTTACTCAGAACTTTTCCATTTCCAAAAGCAGTGCATCAGTGTTTCTAATGCACTAAATCTGAGGTAGCTAGCTGGAGGCTGCACCAGAACTGAAAATGCATGCTTGAATATGTTTGTCTAGAGGTTTTTATCAAATATGAATCTGA
>JAPZDV010000020.1:24066992-24095039 GCA_029814665.1 Acanthurus lineatus
TGAAAAGGGGCAAATACATGGAAAACGAAAGTGAAATATACCTGTAGCATGAATCTTGGCAATTGGTTTACATTGAAGATATAATTTAGATGCTTGGATCCAACTGGGCAATTATTTTTTTCATGTTGCCACCACTGTCTCAAAACAAAGTTTATTTAGAGTACTCTTATGTATATTAGTTAATTTAAAAAAAATTGTCCTTTGCTCCCTAGACTGTAATTGTTTGTCTCCATGTTGTTGCTCTCATGTTTCACCACACACCTGCATCAAGGTGAACCCCACCCAGCTCCCCAAGTCACACTGCTGGATGAGTTTTGAGCCTTTGAGTAGTACTCTAGTTTAGGTTCACAATAAATTTGATCCTATCATCAGTGTTTAGGCAACAAATACTACCTGTCAATCCTAAAATGTTCAAATTATTCTAATTTAAAGTATGCCTTGAATGTTGTGAAATCTCTCAAGAAATGTTTCAGGTCACAGATTGGGTTATTTTTCATTCAAATGCCTCAAAAATCAAAATGAACTCACTTTTTTTTGCCAAAGCCACAACAGATATCAATATGTTGCTTGAAAGATTTCTATATTCTTTTCACCACGGTGCTCCTCTAGCCGGTTCAAATATTTTTCTAATATCCTAATATTATTACAGGATTTTTAAATATTTCAAACAAAGTGGCTATTGCTGTATGACCGTAGACATTTATACACTCAGAGTATAACATAATTCAAAGAAAAAGCATAAACTATGGTGTAAAAGTTCTCAAATTGAGCTAAATCAACACCTCTGATACAGGCCTATCAAAAATTAAACATAAAAGTTTTACAAATGTTGTGTTTATTGTTCAGCCACTGTGTCTGATAATAGGTTGTACAGGTGTTTCCATTATTCTCCCACAACCACCCTATTTTTGTGTTTACACAGTATTTCTCCTCCTCTCCTTCTCTGCTCTTCTCTTCTTTTGACACCTTAAATTTCACTTGCCTTGTTTCTGGCGTGACATGTAAATTGTGATCCTCAGCGTTGTTAAAGCATATAGACAAGAAATACCACACGAATAAAGGAAATACATCTGTTACTTCTCTCTCTCTGTCTCTCATCCATCTTTATTTTCTGTCTGTGTCTTCCTATCTCTTCCTTGACCCTCTTCACCTCTCTTTTCTGTCTGTCTTTCACTTTACATCTCTCTTCTCTTTCTCTACATCCTCTCTCTCTTTTTTTTCTCTCTCTGTGGGAATGTTTTCCCTGTCGGTTGTCAGAGCAGTCAGTGAGGTGCATAGCAGCAGTGCTTTGTTTATGTTCCTCTTTGCCTATCTGCTGTGCAGTGTGTTTTGAAACTCACCCTCCCTCTGCACACCTGCTGAGTAGCTGCGTGACACTGGGAAACATCCCACAATAGGGTCAAAACACTTTTATCTTAGTTTTAGTTATGGATTTAGAAACTCTCTCAGGAATAAACGAACAATATGCAGCTGGCCAGAGCTGAGGTCCTGGATGGTTGCTCTCTTTTGCTGTATCCGGGACTTCCTTTATTCTCAGTAGGTGGGTTTAACTCTGCAGCTAGTAAAAATATCGTGACCTTATGATATATATTCAAGAACGCACAAATGTATGTTTCAAACTCCATAAAAGTAAACTGAAGAAGGTTTTATGCATGCATGCATGAAACATGTGTGAGCATGCACTTGAGTTCTAGGACATTATACAGACTTTTAGGAGCTTTGCATAGTAGCTGTAGTTTGGATATATAATGAAATGCTTTTAAGGACTGTGTGAGAGTGTGAGACATAGAGTTAAATGTGTGGGACTCACAACTAAACCATGGGAATCAGCAAAAGTACAAGTCAAATCTCTTGTCGTTGTGTTCTTTGCCTTTAAATGTGCTGTTAATTCTGTAAAGTAACAATGGGCTTACTGTACAGACTATGCATTAGTTAAACTTACCATCCTTCAGGCATGCACATGCAAGTTCATGCACATTAACCTTAACACATACACTCCACAAATCCATCAGGAAAAAATTATGTGTATGTGTAATGTGTATGAATAAGCACATTTATGTAAATGAACAATATTGGAATAAACGATCATGATGAGTCGTTCTCAAATCAAACAGTTAGAGGCTGTCAGAGCAAAGCGAGAAACACACATACTGTAACATTTAGGATAAATAAACACAAACCACCATCACCACACATGATTGGCAGCTAATGATCTTGTGTGCCAAAACGTCAAGTTAACAGATACATATCTTATGGATTTTATAACATCCATAATTCTACTCTCAAGTTTCATTGAGACAATATGTATCTGTATTTATGATAATCAGAGACTTGTGTGTCTGCATTTTTGTGTACACACAGCTGTGTCTATGATAATCACAGACTTGTGTTGCCACATTTTTTTGTGTACATTAACAAAAAACTCTCTTGTAAAGCAATACAAAAAGTGCAATTTGTCTGGTTAAGAGTGAGACTCTATCTATCTGTCAAATCACAATCCTTCTCCTGAACTTAGCTGTTTCAATAGACTAACTTTAACCATGATTTAATTAGCATAACCTTAACTCTTTCCTGACCTAGACATAGATTATTGGAGAGGTCATGCATTCTTATTACATGTTGAAAAAACTTATTGCTCAGTAACAATTGAGATTAAATGTGGCCAATAACAACATTTTCTCTGCTGACAGAGTTGTTTAAAAATATATTGTGTTGCAGTATTTCCCAAACTTAGGGTCAGGATGAAAAATGGGTTGAAGACCAAATTTTATTAGGTCACCAACAGGGAAAAGAATTTTTTGTTTTTCAATATGTTAGTATGTTGTTTTTTAAATTTGCTATGATGGTCTGTTTAGATGCTGAGTTTGCGTTATTTTGTCCACCTTTTTCAATATTTATGGTCTTATCATCCTCCGACTCTGGGATTATACGTTTTGTTGTTGTTGTATTATATGTAATATTTTGTGGCAGAGTAAGTAGCAGCTCCAAGTCAGCTCAGTGCTAGATGAGATTAAGAAAAATGTTTAACAGTGGCAAAAAATCCTGTGCATCAGTTCACACTTGTTGGCGAATCTGACACTGTTTGCGGACACAGCAATCATCTGCACATTTCTGTTGAAGCATGTCTAAATCAGCAGGTTGTGAACACCTTGATATCACAGCAGCTGACTGTAAAGATTGTAAATGAACAATTGTCACGACTGTCTGTTGGTTTTATGGTGTCACTGTTGTCCCTCACAGCTGTCTTGTCTAGACTTCAAACAGTTGAACACTAATCATTTGGTCAACAGGGCCATTTCATTTGCCTTATCAGTGCATGGATTTGCCGACAGGCTCTGCCGCTTAGTCCTTGTCAGTTTAAACCAGCACTGATCTGTAACAAGTTTTGTTCAGCCTCTAATAGGCCTGACTGTTGCCTCATATCAAGAATTTTTCTTCATCGTTTGTCTGATGCCCATTAAGGATGGCTAACTGAGCTCAAAGTGAACACACATTTCCCTCACTTTCACAAACAAAAGAAGAATCACTTGATTTGTAAAACATGATACATAACAAATACAATTAACCCATCGTCATTACAGTCATTAACTGTACATCGATGTATTTTATAATTTAAAGATTTTCTATTGTTCTCGGTTTTCACAAATTGAGGTAGTAAAATATGCAAAAAAATGTTGTTTTATATCGTTTTTCAGCAGTGCATATTATCTTCCAGTGAGGAAAAACAGACACACACTCAGTCTGTCTGTACATGCTGGCTTGGCCAACACTGGTTCACATCAGATAGGGTTTCGGTTACCACAATGGTTTGCCAAGCTCAAATGGATTAGGCCAAGCATCACAAACTTTGTTTCTATACATTATTAAACTTTTAAGCCACCGAAAAACAGGATTGTAAGAAAAAAGAGCCTGAGTGGGAAGAGAAAGTAATTATTCATCCTCAGTGCTCACACACACCCCCACACCTTCTTCAGTAAATCTCTCTCTTAAATTTCAAAAGATGACCATTATATTTTTTGTGTTTTTTTAATCTTCATGAAATCCTTACCTGATTGTTGTGACTCTTGATTTGTGTAAACTTTTCTCCAAAGTTGAAATTAAAGTTTATTTTCTCAAATTGGGCCTTTTAAAAGGAATGGTCCTAACAAGCCATAACAAGCAGATGAATGGCTGGCTTCTCAAACTTTAAGAGTGTTATGCACCATGTCCAACTTCAAAGCCCGTCTTAACTCCACACTTTAATTGTATCTTCTTCAAGCCTGTCTGCCTGACCGCCATCTGATTCTGCTGACAACTGCACTCCTCTCCCTTCTTCATGCTCATCCTTCTATCTCTCCATTCCTCTCTCTCCTTCTTTCTCCATCTGTCATGACAGATACCCCCCCCCCCCCCCCCAGCTCCCCCTTCCTCTCTTCTTCTTTCCTTTAGCTCTTGTAAAGTCACTCTGCTACAAGTGTCAACTAAGGCACGAGCCCTAAATTACTTTTTGGATGAGTGTTGACATCTACAACTCACCCTTCAGCTCATGCAAACAGAATGATGCTATTTGCCCCTCTTTTCCTCTCTCTTTTCTCCCCACTCTCTTTATTTCGCAATTGCTACTTTTTTTTTCTATTTCTCTCTGAGCTTACAAACAGGCATTCACGCTTCCCTCCATATGGGCTTTAATTTGCCATTGTCCCCCAAGATATTCCTCGCTCAGGCTTGAGATAAAGGGATAATCACTTCAAAGGGAAGCTAGGGGGGAGACTGCCCCCTCCCTCCCGACTGAAAGGACAAGTGGACAATACGCTAATTGAGAGAGGGAACTGATCACAGGGTCTGTTCAAAGGGAGGCCTGGCCACGCCCCCTCCTCCCTCCGACGCACTTAATTTTATTAGTGTTTATGGTGATTCTTCAGCCAAAATTATCACTCAAACCCACCACAGGCTTGGAACTCAAAAATATTGGGTTATTTGCAATTAGCCACCCTCTCCTCTGTTTTTCTGTGCTATTTCGGCACAAGTGTAGGATTTGAGCATAGGGAAGAGCAATGAAATGGGCTGTACAGAATTTATTGTTCGCATTGTGGAAACATATACTGCAGGCTGTGATATGATGCAAATCCAAAAGTCCTTTTGAAAAAGCGACAAAAAGGGAAAAAGCGACAAAAAGGGAGAAGACAGGCCTACTGTTTGACTGATGCAACTAATGATTCACCATCAAAGACTTAGGCAGTACAGTAGTACCAGAGAGAAAGAAAGAAGGAAGAAAGAAAAAGGAAAGGAAGAGAGAAAGAAAAAAGAAAGATAGAGAGAAAGACAGACATTTTTTACACTCCATTCCCTCACACAACTATAATTGAAGTCCTCTGTCTGTTTTCACGCATCCTGATGTGATACCTGTACTGACAGCAGTGAAATGCATACTTTCGCTGTGCCTTTAATGCAGAATCTAATTAAAGAGGAGTTTCATTTCCCAATCTTTGGTGATACACCAGATGCCTTTAATTTCTTCCTTACCACAAGCTCTCAATTAGCCTTCAGGTCACCCCGTTTTATTGGGGCTTTATAGCAAGTCAGTGGCGGCACTCACGTCCTCTATTGTGCTTTTAAAGCATTTGGATCTTCCTGTGAAATGGTGAGGGCCCCAACAAAGGGGTCAGGGCAGGGTCAACATCAAAAAGGGGCTTCTTGTGGCTACTTTACAGCACCCTCTCTCTTTTGTCACACAAGAGTGGGCATTCAAGGGTCAACAGGTGTGGTCTCATGGGTTTAGCATCTCATGACACTTCCAAAAAAGAATTTCAAATTTCAGCAACTTGTATACTGGCTTCGTCTTTGCTGATCCCAGCAGTTTTGTTGAAATGAAATCTGTGGAAATTTATTAAGAACAAAGATGTTCCTTGTTGAATTGCCTGAACTTAACATGTCATTAAAAGCAGTCTGAGCAAAGCATGAACAAAGCTTCCTGCCTGTCAGCAAAAATTAAACTGTCTGTGGACATTTTTTTTCTTTTTTAGTGATATGTGCAGCCTAATTTAATTTGAGTGAAGATAACATCTTATCCCAAATGTGAACATCCCACTTTTAAGATTGTCCTGCGCTTCAAAAGTTACATCTCATAACCCCTCTATATCTCAGTTTTTCTTTCAAAGCAGACTTTAAAGAAGTTAGTGAGCAGATAAAAGTATAGCTACATATTTCATGGCTTTAATGTGGGTTTCACTCATCAGCCAAGTGCCCCTTGAATGACTCAGTGCCAACACTGCTGACCCATTTTGTGATTTCATGTTCCATCTTGCAGACAGTGGCCGCTTCCAATTGCAGTGTTAGAAATTTTTTTGCACATTTTGGGAGCTGGATTGTTTGGATTGTAGTTCCAGTGTTTGTTTGCAGGACTCATCAGCATAAACAGTGATTATGAATGACCTCCTCACGTTCACACTGTCACACTCACTCACACATACATACACACAAGCACACAAATTAAGATAGACAGAGAAAGAGACTGTACTATCTGCTATCATATGGCTTTGTGATAACACTTTGCAGTGAACACTTCTTCAAAGATTGCATCTGCAACTGAAAGCTAGGTTCAGTCATCAGACAAAGTCAGAGCATGCACAAGGTGCTTGGCAGTATGTCAGTGTAATCAAGTGGGCTCCTTTGGCACATTTGTAAAAACTATGTTGTGTTTAAAATGACTCAGCAGCATGTGTCGGAACTAAAATGTAAAAGTTGGAAACTTTTATCTGGTGGGACTGCAGGATGCAAAGGAGTTGAACACCTTAAGGGTCCAGTATGTGGGACTGAAGGGGGTCTATTTGTAGAATGAAGCAGAAACTGTAATATATTATATAAATATAATATTTATAACCATGTTTTCATTGGTGTATAATCAACTGAAAATGTTGTGTTTTCATTACTGTAGAATTACCCATTTGTACCTATAGAGGATGTGGGTCCTCTTCCACAGATTTTGCTATGTTGCACTACCATTTATCTGTATACAGTAGCCAAGAATGAACTAACCCAACTCTAAAGGATGACTTTAGTGTTTTTGCATGTTTTTCCTGCAACAGTAGATTCTCTTATACACTTGAAAGTATAGCGTTAGCAGAGGGATATGCAATTGTTTGCAGTCTGCAGCCTTAATGGTTGCAATCTGTCACTTCACCGCTGGATGTCACTATATCTTACACACTGGATCTATAGTTGAAAGCAGGGGTCTATGATCACTGACTCTGACTCAACAGACAACAGTGTCGGTCTATGCTAGATAAGACTCCATGTCTGCCTAATCAAATTGTTCTCAAATTATTTCTGGCATGCCCTCGTTCAGAAGCCAGTAAATCTTCACACAAAATTACCTCCATAACTTGTCAATTGTAAATATTGACCGGTCAGACAACACCAAAAAGGTTGAATTTTTCAAATCCAGGCTAAATTCCTGTGAAAAAAATAACCAGTACATTTTTTTTCAGAAAACTCTTAATTGTTTATTTTCTCAACAACTTAGTTTCACCCCTTACTTTCTCTGAGTCATCAACGCCCTTCCTGCAGTGGCACAATGCTTTGCACTGGGGCCTGTTGTTCAATCTGACAACTGCTGGTTGCACTCATGTGACCAAGAGTTAAGATTTGGGCAAACGGACAAGGATGCTGACACAACTGTAAATCCACACTGGAGCTAATGTACAGCAGGTTTATCTATCTTTAAGTCAACATGTAGTAATCCCGACTTGGGCACTCCAGAGAAGTTGTATTTCATTAGTTTCCTTGTCCTTTACCATCATGAGAGTTTTGTGAATATGAATTCTCTGACTTATATAATTATATTCTCCTTTAAAGTTGATTTTCAACATCAAAGGGACAATATAGCCTTTGAAGTACCATGGGATTGGATCACTGTCTAACCCACTCTTTAAGATTCTGTCACAATGACATTAGGGAAGTCATGTGAATTAAAAGACTAGAGAACAGCTCTGCCTTTGCTCTCTGTCCAATTTCAATCAAAATGTCATGCTGTGCCATTTTCCCTAAATGTGGAACTGGCAAGTGTGTTAGGTTGACATCTTTGTGGCTAAAAGCCTGTGACTAATATGTAAATTATTTGACAGTTACACTGTACAGGATTATCAAATAACTTAAAGAATGCAATATGTTGAAAAAATATATTTCAGCTACAAATGTGTTTCTGTCAATCACCCTACTCTGTTGATTCTGTGGATAAGAAGGAACATTAATAAAATTACATTGGGATGTGCACCGAAGTCCATATACATAGTGAAAAAAGCAGACATCTTGCTGTGCGACAGGATGTAAATATGTATTTACATATGTATACCTCTTTGGAAAATGAACCCTATCACAGCGGTTTGTCCTCAGCTAGTTAAACACACTAAACTCGCCTCCTGTCACTTGAAGAGGCCACAGACAGCAAAGTATCATTTTGGTTCGCTTTGTGTTTCAGTCGAAACTTTGTGGAGAAACAGACAAACTGTAAGAAACGCTATTGGCGCGGTAGATCACTTACTTCTGACGCTCCAAAGCCTCGGGGAGTTGGCTTTAGATTGCTTTTCTTTGATAAGGTCCTGGCATGTACGTAAACCCTTTTACCATCAAGAAAAGTTTATTTAACGTCAATGAACGTCTAAGCACATAGGTTTCGTTACGTGAAACTGTTTACCGGCGGATATGTTTTAACTCACCGCTGTTTATATCTCTTTATTCTAATTTTAGCTCATTTTATTTTGTTTTATTTTACCGGCTATAGCGAAAATGAGACGCTCTGTTTTTATGTATCTTCCGGGACCAGGCCAGCGCTTCCTTACTTTGAAGTCCGCAGTTAAACCTCCAGCCCAGTTGGTTTAGAAACAGCCCGGAGGATTTCTACCGCCTGCCATGACTTCTTGAAACACTACCTGGGGAGAAAAGTCGAGGTGAAAACACTTCTCTTTTTCATTCGTGGCTGCATTAAAATTGCTCCATGTGATAGGACATAACAGGACAGAACAGCGCAGCCTGTTGTTGGACTACTTTACTTTAACGTTTTCAAAAAGGGAGGTTACTCGGGTACATGGATGGTAAGTTGTAGGAAAGCTGTTCCACAGGCCCCCTCTCTTGGCCGCTTTGATGTGCTGCTGCTGAGCTTTGAAGTTGAGAAATGCGGGCTATGTTTCTTGTTTGTGGGCGAGAAATACGGTGAGATAGATAAGAAGCTTATGTGTGTGTCGGTGTGTGTGTGCGCGCGCGCGTGCGTTTGAATGTGTAGCCCAGATAAAAACCGAATATTTGTAGGGTGGTGCGTCTTCTTGCTGGGAAAAAAGTGGGATGTATTCTTCAATCAGAGCCCCCCTCCACCTCCTCTTTTACCTCCTCCAGACTTTGACACCCCTAGTGATCTACATAGGGACTGAGCCTGCCTACTCTGAGGTCAGTTGTTGAATGGGACAGGGTACAGCAAACTACAGAGCCTGTTTTGCAGCGAGATATGACACATGTGGCACGGCACAGGCTTTAAATAGTCCGTCGTCGCATTTTGTACTGGATTACTGTTCGGAGAAATTTGGATTGTATTAAGCACGACTAGAAATGGAGTAATTGATTAACTTTTCAACGGTTATCTGGTTGGATCTACTCTGCGATGGTATGTGTTTTACGCACGTTTATTCAGCCTTCATTCATTGGATTTTTGCTATCGCTTATGTTGTGATGTAGTGTAACATTGCCTGTTGAGACCGTATAAATTGTTGGGTAGCATTTGTAGCAACCAAACACTCACTTTGTGTCGCTTTTTGCTGCTCGTACTTAAGGGATACAAAAGTCTCAAGATTTGGTCGAGGCTCCGACTAAAATATCTCAGCTTTCAACAGAGACCTAACTTTAAATGTATCAAATATATCCGTCCTGTTGGTAGTTCAGACACGTAGCCGGGGCCGTGGCTTTAATGATGTGCCGTAATAGCCTTCTTGGGTAGATATTAGGGCGATTGATCGCTTACATTTACGCATGAGCGACTTCTTTTCCCGCGGGGCTTTTTACCCCTCGTACATTACAACGTTTAAGGTCATTGTGGTGCAGATCAGATGCGTTTCCACTCGTCTGTACATTTCTGGGATGGTGAGGACAAGTGTGGGCTCCGAGTGGAAAAGAGTCTGTGTGTGTGTGTGATGCAGACAGGGTAGGGTACGGTCGTCCGAAACAGATTGGGAATTAATTGGAGCTGAAGCCTGTGACATGGACTCGTTAGGAAAACACGTGTAAGCCACAGTTGTGAGAATACGGTTTTGGTGAGGAGTGAGGCTGTGTGAGATGATTATTCTTGTAAAATGTTTTTTGATGTGACAGATCAATGCACGTTGAGAATATAGGCTGCAGTTGATCTCTCATTTAGATTATAAATAGATAAATGAAACGAAAAGAAGCCTTTCATATTTCCTTTCTCTGTGAACCCGGCGAGGTTTTTTTTGAAAGGGACTGTTTACTTGATGTCTTTCTTTGAAGTTCAGCAGGATCTGGCTTTGATTAGATCAATACTTTGTGTTTCAGAGTGAAGAGGAGCTGAGAAGCTCCCCCGCTGCTTTTAGAGGGTGAGGAGGATTAGGCTGGAGCTCAGTGGAGGCACGACGGCACTCTCACACGGCAACCGGAGCTGGAGCCATGAGCAGGGCGCTTACGGAGCACATCAGCAGTAGCTTCCGAGAAGATGCTCCTCGTCCTCCTGTGCCGGGGGAGGAGGGAGAGGCGTCATGCTACAACCCCAGCAGATCTGCCAAAATGAGAGCCCAGAGCAAGGTTAAAGATAACCCCGCCGCTGCCGCACCTCCCGGCTCCACACCGCGGAGGAACGAGGATGGTCTCGGGGAGCCAGAGGGCAGCGCGTCCCCGGACTCGCCCCTAGTCCGGTGGACAAAGTCTCTGCATTTTCTCCTGGGCGACCAAGACGGCGCTCACCTCTTCAAGACCTTTTTGGAGCGGGAGAACTGCGTGGACACTTTGGACTTTTGGTTCGCCTGCAACGGCTTCAGGCAAATGGACTTAAAGGATACCAAAACGTTGCGAGTTGCCAAAGTTATTTTCAAGCGGTACATTGAGAACAACAGCATTGTCGCCAAGCAGCTAAAGCCCGCCACCAAGACCTTCATAAGGGATAGTATTAAGAAACAACAAATAGACTCTGCTATGTTTGACCAGGCACAGACGGAAATTCAGTCCAACATGGAAGAGAATGCATACCAGATGTTTTTGACCTCTGACATATACCTCGAATATGTGCGCACCGGCTGCGAGAACGCGGCGTACATGAACCACGGCAGTCTCGGCAGCCTCAAGCTGATGTGCGGATACCTTCCTCCGCTCATGGAGGAAGAGGAATGGAATTGTAATGACCTGAAAGCGAAAACGTTTGGGTCTGTGGTTGGACTGTCAGCGAAAACCCTGAGGGCTACTGCTACCATCCGGACAGCAGCTGAAGTGCTGGAGAATAGTTGCAGGTAAGAGCTGCGCTCACACACAGAATGCATGCCTGTGTATTACCTCTTAGTGTGTGTTGATCTTTTAGTATTGCTCACACTCCTTGCGTTCACCATTCCGTCTCAAGTTAGACTACAGTGAATGTTTGGCAGTTGGCAGTTATTTCACAAATGCCTAAGAGAGAGATAAAGGCGCTTGATCAAAGGGTCTCAGAGGAACATGCCTGTATATTTGTGCCCTCCTGCCTTGCAGTTAGTCAAGGGGTTGGAGGGGTGGAGGGGCGGGGTGGGTAGAAAACATCAATGGATCTGAGCCTTCCTTTTAAGTAAATGGTGTCTTGCAGGCAGCCCTTTGCTGGCTTGCTCAAGTTTCCTGTGCTTTGAAACCCTTCCTCCAGTTAGGCACGAATTCAGACACCAAGGCTCATGACTGTTATGACATGATACAGTGCGATGCTACTGCAAAGTTACTCTGGATTTTGTCTTGATTCTGCTCACAAAGCTATATAGTTACTGTGTACTGTCAGAAAATATCTTAAACCCAAAGAAATATTAACAAAGAGTTAAAAGAACTTGTGCAGTCAGTCTTGAGCCACGCAGAGATATTGTTCTCTTGGTCAGAGATGAAAGCAGGACTGTTTGTGGAAATCATTTGGGCTTTTATCTTAAGAGCTCGTCCCACACATTGTCCAACAGCTGAAATCTTTTCAAGCCAGGAACATTTTCAAAAAGTGGATTTTATGCATGGGCCTGCATCAAAGGGCACTTCAAAAGTTTTTACACTATTTTTTCCTCACATCTGGTCGCAATTTTTACTCACAGTTCTGACAATGTCTTGAGACTTAAGTTTGCTAGAAAAAGTTAGTTTTAGAGAAAATTCTTACTTCATCTGTCAAGTTAACTAAAAAATGAGTGAGAATAGAAATTTAAAAAGGATGTCCCTGGTATGATTTTTGATAACAGTGTAAAAACTAATCGATGAAGTAAAAAACTCAACTTGAACATTCTCTTGAGGATTTTTTATGTTCGCAGATGTGAGATAACATCATAGCACAGTTACTCTTTGCTTCAAAGTCCCAATGTTGGTTTAGAAACCAATAATCGCAGAGTTGGCTGACATGTTGACATCTCCTTTTTTTTTTTTTTTTTTTGGTGTGATCCCCTGCATTCTTGTTTTTCTGTTAAAAGAAAAGTAGGAGGGAGAGAGCCCTTTCCCTCTCCCTTCCGTCACCCGCACTCTCCCCCTTTCCCTCTTCCCCTCACCATCTCTTTAGGTCAACCAATTTCCATCTCAAACATGTGGAACTAATTTTGCCACTGCACAGATTCCTTTTTTCCCTTTTTTGAGAAACCTTCAATACTCAACCCCAAAGTGATAGAAGAACACAACAACACAACATCCTCAGCTCAGTTCCGCAGCTTCAACCACTAATCCCACTGTGCCATAGATTGTGTGTTTCTCAGTGTTTTTCTTAGTCTTTCTTTTCTATCCAGCACTTTTATCTCTCCTTTTTGAAAAAAAAGTCTGTCTGACAGAGACTAAGCATGCTTTGGGGGGAGAGACAAGAGGAGGGGAAGGGGGAAAGACAGGAAGGGGAGATCATGAAAGAAAGAAAAGAGATGGAGAAGGGGGGGGGGCAGAGAGCCCAGCTGTGCTAAATACCTGACTCTTTGCGCGGACCTTCCAAAGGTCAGGTTTGTGCTTGGGGCCTACGGCTTTAGTCATGCTGGGGTTCTCCTCTCAGCACTCCCGGCAGAAGGCATTCTCATAAAGAAAGGGGCCCTCCTTCCCCCTTTCCCTCTCTCCCTCTCCCTCCCTCCCTAAAGCTCAAGTTCCCCCTTCCTCCTCTTCCCTCCCTCTTCCTTGTCCACCCCCTTCACTACTAAAGCAGGAATGCAACACAGCAGGAGAGAGTAGAAAGACAGAGAGAGAGACTTTAGAAAGGAAGGCAGGGGAGAGTTGGTAAAGGAGGGGCCCCAGACTAGAAGATAGAGAGAGGGAGAGATAGAAGTGGGAGAACGTTGAGGAGAAAACACTCCAAGGAAAGAGAGAGTGGAGGTTCAGAGTGGAAAAGTGCAGGAGTATGGGCCTAGGCCAAACAAAAGAGTGGAGAGATAGGAGAAGAGAGAAAACAAGGGGAAATGCTGTTGTTCATTCATACACAGCAAAGTTTCTCACTTCTCCCACTCATACCATCACCCTTCGTCCCCCCTCACACACACACAACCCTGCATGTTATATGGGTATGGGACAAGCAAGAGTGAATGAAAGAAAAGAAGGATCATGTACCCTGATACAGACAGTTTACAGTGACTTAAATTACAACGAAATGCTAGAAAAAAATCAGCAAAACAAACTTAAAATCTTCCATGTTTGCTTTTAAAATATAAGAGCAAAAACAAAAGAAGAAATGGGACAAATAAGCTTTGCCCACCCAAGCTTTGTTGTGTGTAGTAGTAAAAAGACATCACATTAAAATTTGGCAAATTTCCCTTGGTCTTTCACAGGTCGCATCGCCGAGGAGACCCTGCCAGTCCATACTTTGTTAACTCTGGCTACATTTTTGCCCCTGCCACCAGTGCCAATGACAGCGAGATCTCCAGCGATGCCACGACAGATGATTCCATGTCCATGACGGACAGTAGCGTGTAAGTGTTTTTTTTTGTTTTTTTTGTTTAGTTGTTTTTGTTTTAGTTTTTTATTGAAATCAAAAAGTTGGTTATTCTGCTCCATTTAAACCTAGTCTGCCTATGAGTTAACATAGCAAGTTCAGAAGGCTCATTTCCATTCAGCTGACCCTGGCCAAAGCTCTGAGAATTTTATTGTTTCCACAGTATCTGAGCGTGCCTTGACCAGAGTTCAGTCAACACCTTTCCAGGAAAAGTATAGGGGTGTGAAGAAAAATATTTGGCAATGCAATTCAACAGACTCAGCTTTTCTTGGGGCAGGGGGACTGCAGTGTTGCGAAATAATGGTCCGTAATGTATTTTAATTATTCTCCATGATCAACTCCAGGTAACTTTATTAATGTGTAGTTGTTACTGTGGCCTCTAGGGAGATAACTCTGGGAAAGTCATTATGTCTGAAGACCTTTTGAAGTTATTCTCATGCGTTACAGGCTGGAGAGAAGAGAGAAAAAAATGAAAACGTCTTGATGTGGGTGGGGGCGTTGCCTCATTTTCCTCAAAGTTGAAATGTATCCATCCCACCCACCCTTCTGCCACAACAGACTTGTTTTTTTCATATTATCTAATCGCTTTTTCCCTTTGAAGAGCTGGAGGAGAGGGGGAGGGAAATGGCCATTTGGGCCTCAAGACAAACTCATTGAAAAATGTTGGCACCAAATAAAAGGAGGCTTACTCACATGGTGGGTCGGTTTCCTGCCACTGGCCTCTGCGGCGTGCTGAGATCATGTGTCTGTGAGGCTTTCACAGGGGTTACTCATTTCTAGACCTTAGGACGAGGCATGAGGAACTCCCCCTGGCCAGACTAGGGCACCCCCAAAAAATCACCTCAACCCACCCAACCCTCCACAGCTTCTCTCCTCCACCCTTCAGAGCCAATAGCAGGAGTGGTTAGGCTCGAAGTGCAAGGGAGTGAGAAAATAAAGTGCATGGAGTATAAAGGGCTTAACTGAATCGCTTTCAGCCTATTGTTAGGTGAGGGGAGCTTAGGGGGATAAGAGGGTGGCTGGCTGCCTTGAAAATGACTTGCACTACTGAATAGGAGATCCCTATAAAGTAAGGGCCCATGAAACCATGAAAGAGTCCATGGCTGTTTTATCTTTCCCAACCTGGACAAGGCACTCAACCCTCACATGGTTATTCAGGGTGGAGACAGTTTGAATTGATAAAATCAAAGTTAGTGACATGAAAATTGGCAAGATTTTGTTGTGGGCATAATGTTCTACTGCTAAGTTTGTCGAGCTTGAAGCACAAGTTCCTCTCGGCTGTTGAGTTAAACTTTTAAAAAGTTTCCTGTTCCTTGAAGGATGATGGCTTGTAGTCTCGAGGGTACAGTTTGTGGCATTGATTTTTGGTTATATGCCCCACATACCGGAAGCTTGTTGCAATCCTGTCAATATTAGCATCTTGGTTTCATTATCTATTTTTCTTCTCAGTGCCTCTCTGAAATGTGACTTACGCATTTTGTTTACACAAATGAGGAAGAAATAAAAGATTCATTGTTAAGCATTAGTGTCATGTGTCAAAGTCATATCTTTTAATACTTTTAATCAAGGTCTTTGACAGAGATTTCTCTGTCCTTGTACCTGGTTTCCGTCTGTCTCCACCTCTTACTGATTTTAGTAAAAAAAAAACGCAGCTTCTTCTCTCATTCGAGGGAACAATTTGATTAGTATGTCCTTTTGCAGTGGTTAAAAGGCACGCTGCAAATTTGAATCTCATTTCCCAGATAAAGAATAAGAAGAGGAGGATTTGGGAAGGGGGGTGGAAGAAGGGGTAGGGGGATTTTTTTCTCTTTTTGCTTATATCTTATTTATGGATTTACTTGGACGCTGGGGAATGCTGCTGCACCAACTTCAAACATTACCTTATCTTACAAACCAGCCTTTTGATGTTGCTGAGATCAGAGGCTCACAGCACAGCGCTTGCCAAACGAAGATGGCAGCGGGTGCATATGTGCATGAGTGTGAGATTTCAAAGAGGCAGTAGAAAAAGTAGCGTTTGGGCTAGGTCAGACACTTCTGAGCAGCCAAAACGGCCAAGATAATTGGCCCAGCTTAAGTGGCAGCTGACTGGAAAAGCTAGCAGACACAGAATGAAAAATGAAGAATAAGATTCCCAGAATAAATGCTTAATTGTCTAGAGACCACTGGTATTCCTAGTTACATCTTTATTTTCATATTAGTATATCAGAGCTGCAAAGCCAGCAGCACTTAAGCAGCATTTACTAGCCTGTTTCAGCCTGTTGTAGCGTCCGACTCTATCCAGCCACTGACGTTAGCACCAATTCCTCTGCTTTTCAAACAACCACTGTCAGAGTTGACAAGGACTGATGTAATCTTATCAGTGGGACTCTTCTTTTGAAGCCAACAGTGGGATGTTTAGCATATCTCTCCCATTGTCCTAGTATGTTTTGTTATGTGTGTTTTTGTTGCCTTGGCTTCAAGGGCTAACCGGCCTTTTGATTTATCTGTAATGTGCCTAGTGGGTGTTTACTGGGTGGTGTAATGTCGGTCACTTCAATGATGAACTGCCTCCTAAGAGCTCTTTTTCCACAAAGACTGGCTAATGGCGCTAATGCATTGCTGTTGGTGCGGAGCTGTTGTGACTTGCATAATGAGTAGCAGAAAATTATCAAAAGAAACGGTCTCTTGATGGTTGTATAAAAAAATTTGAGGAATCTTATTTGACAAATATAAATGTAATATCTTTGTTTTTCCAGAGATGGAATCCCTCCGTACAAACTGGGCACAAAGAAGCAGCTCCAGCGGGAGATGCATCGCAGTGTCAAGATCAATGGCCAGATAACGCTACCCCACTTTCCTGTAAGTCCTACTTCCTCCAAGTTCTACTTCCTGTCTCGGTGTTTCTGTTTTTGTAATCTGCTAAACTCAGATTTTTACATACTGACAACTGGGTCCTGATTCCCTTGAGGAGTCATGCTTTATTTTATTTAGTTTTTTATTTTTTTCTAAGCTTATGTTGTGTCAAAAAACTGTTAAATTCTCCCTCTTTCTTCTTAATTCTCCTTATTTTTTCCTTTCCAATAAAAGTCAGAGTAAATGAAAGGCAGGCTTTGCATAGAACTTCACGTCCTCTGCTGTTTCAAGCCATCCATCTTTCTTCATCCCAGCTGTTTCTGTAGGGCTGTAAATATCAACTTGTGTTGTCAACTTTGTATTCCATCTTAGTAATTGTAGAATGTCACAAGGCGTTAAAGCTCAATATGTTTATGTATCACTGATAGCTGTATGTTTTTGACCTGACAGCAGTTTTAGTGGTAATGATAAAATAAATTCATTACTCTTTGAATTGATGATTTGAATGATCCCAACAACTACATCCCAGAAAACTGTAGGACATTTATCACAATTATATTTTAATTTCCTCTTCTCCCACACTGAAATCTGGGATGTATCCTTTAGTAATTGGGTCAATATAGTGTACATGTTTTGAATTTATCATTCTGTTGACCTGCTAAAGCTGTTGCAGTAAGGTTTAAGGAAGTAGGTTATAGCAGGTTAGGAGGTGGATTTGTTTGAGACAAGAAAAAAACATGAAATTCTTTTGTCTCCATATATTAACACAGGTATGTGTGTGTGGAAGAGTTTTGTGTGTGAGTGAGTGTGTGTGTGTGTGTGTATTTGTGCATGCATTTGACAGTGTTGTCTGTTTCCCCTTTTTTCTCTCTTCCTCCCTGTCTTTTCTCTCCCAATCTCTCTCTCTTTTCCTTTCCCACTTGCACTCCTTTAATGTCTCCCTCCTGATTTGGAGATGGCTCTGTCTCCCATGATGCACCAGCCCCAGGCAGCGGGGGCCCCGTGCAGGGCTGGCGCTCCTTTGCCAGCAGCTCTGCTTGCCTTTCTTCTCCTTCCCTTCATCGTCTCTACAAAGGGATGAGAGGAACAACAAAAAAAGAGTCAAAATCAAGAAAGCCAGTGTGCCAAATAACAAAAAAGTAAGAAAGAGAGAGAGAGAGACGCTGGTGCATATAGTTAAAGAAAAAGGAGGATAATGTGACTAGAGTACCTCTGAGCTGCCCTGCATGCAGCCGGGAAATAAATTACTACTTCCCCTCAGATCTTCTCAGTATTTGACTCCTCTATCCTCTCCCTCCCTCTTTCCCTCCTTCTCTGTCTCACTCTCTCTCTCTGCCACCATTGCTACTTCACCAACGCACATCTCAATCCTCCTCCTTTTTTTCATGCTGTTAATTTTGTCCCCCTCTCCCTTTTTCCTCCCCTCTCCTCTCCTCACTCTCTCTTCTCTGTCGATATCTGGCTTTTATTCGGAGATTTAAAGCTGCGTGTCCCTCCCACCCCTAGTGTGCGTTTGATGTTTGACAAGGGCCCTTTGAAGTGTGCTGACTTCAGAGCCTGCCTAGCTGATGGCTTGGTTGGGCTACAGAGGGTGCAGGCAGGGGGCCTCCCCTCCGAGCGAGACCAACTGCTACCCCGCCATCACTACCCCCTTTTCTCTCCCTCACCCAGCAGCCTGGCACTGCCAAGGGCACTGGGCATGAGAAGATCTAGGGAGGGATGGGCGGCCTAGAAGGTTCAGGTTAGCTTGAGGGCAAGGGCATCTGGATTAGGCCATTTGGAATAGTAGCAGGCTTTTTGGGACAAGATATGATAGGATTAGGGCAAGGGCAGTGGATTAATGCAACATATTGCATCCATCAGAAACACTATGCAGTTACACTCACATACACTAAAGTGTCCTTTACCCTGTGTTGTTTACCCTGCAGAGGACACACCGACTGCCTAAGGAGATGACACCCGTTGAGCCCTCAGCCTTTGCTGCTCAGCTCATTGCCCGGCTGGAGAAGCTAAAGCGCGAGCAGGACACCATGAGCTCATTGGAAGAGAGACTCCAGCAGATCCAAGAGGTACAGATTTTCATAAACCTGCTTTAGACAGTCTGACACTTCCACCAACATTAAGCATGGCTGCCACTTAGAAATTCTAACTTGTATCTAAGTTAACTCAGGACGATTTCCATATTGCACTACAAAAGCCTTTATACCAGCTTTAGCATGTCGAAGAACAGAGAAAAGACCAAGGGATTTGAAAGTCTGTCTTGGTTTAGCTACTGCTTCATTTTTCCTCTCTGTCCTACACTACTTCATATGGAGGAACTTTCAAACTTATGTTTCTAGGCACACTTGAAGTTCCTTCAAATAGTTAGCACTTAGCTACTCTCCAGTGGCACGTTTGCTGAATATGTGTAGTGCCAGTCTCTTTGTGAAGCACAGGCACACTCTGCATTATAGATGAAGCGCACCCAAAGCCTGTTAGCGAAGATAACAGTGCGGCAAAAAGGAAACTCAAATCAAGTTATCCAGGCGTTTGCTCTCACTGACTTCAGAGGACAATAGATATAAGTTAGTGTAAGTTGAGACATAAATTCCTCTGTTTGCTGCCTTTCCCACATGACTGTGTAGGAATGGTTTGTCAATTGCCTTTTCTTTGTCCAGGAGGAGGAAAGGGAGGAGAGCGGCGACCTGGCAAGCAGTACATCCCTGCATCACCCACTTCTTCCATCTGGAGGCCATTGCGAGGAAGACCCCCAGGCTATCCTGGACGAGCACCTATCCCGTGTCTTGAAGACACCTGGCTGTCAGTCACCAGGAGTGGCTCGGCACTCACCGCGTTCAAGCTCCCCAGATAGGACGGGTGCAGTAGTGTCTTCTAGCCACGGGTCCCTCTTTGGTGCATATCCTGGGGCTGGCAAGATTCTGATGACAGGAAGGCAGTCAACAAAGCACATTCACCACCACTACATCCACCATCACCATGCTGGGCCCAAGACCAAGGAGCAGATCGAGGCCGAGGCGGCTCAGCAAGTGCAGTGCCTCTGCCCTCCAGGGGGCGCCAATTATTCCGACTTTACCCCTGCGTGAGTGCAACTTCTAAATAGTGCTGAGACAAGTTGTCAGTCAGCATAGCATTAGCCCTACAGCTGCACTCACTCTTAACTTTCCTTTACTTGTTCCTTCAGTCGCTGCAGCACTTTGTCCAGGAGGCCAGTCAAGGCCACTGATGAGGACGTGTCTTCACCACGCCTTCCCCTAGATGCCACCGACCGCTCTCAGAATGTTTGGCAGTGGATCCTAGAGAGTGAGAGGCAGGGCAAGCACAAGCCACACAGGTAAGTGTCTGCCAAAAGTTGTCACAACATCATCTGCACAAAGAGGACATTAGTCTCTTGTGTTCTTGGCTTATGTCATACATTGAACCTTTTGTCCGAACAGCACTCAAGGCTTAAAGAGATCCAACCCCCTTGACTCCAAGACTCTACCCAGTCGGACTCACTCTTCTTGGGGTGGAGGCGGCTTTGGCAATGGGGCTCACCTCCGTGGCCACCACCCAGGCCACCCATTCATCCAGGACCCAGCCATGCCACCCCTGCCCCCACCCAACACCTTGGCACAGTTAGAAGAGGCCTGCCGCAGACTAGAAGAGGTCTCCAAGCCTCCAAAACAGAGGTATGCAAACTCCGAAACACTTAGTACAGATATTAAGCTTCAAATTAAAAAAGAGAACAGCCAGTTTCCCACTTACCACTTGAAATACACTGTAAGTGGTGTCCTGTGGCTTCTCTTTATACTTATGTGACTAATAATTACTAATTTATCTCTCAAAATGGATCTAATTTTGATAGGCAATCAACAACAGCCAGTGGCCTTCAGAGAAACAGGAGCCATTCAGCAGCTACCTTTCCGACTGGAGGCAGTCCTCTAGCCAGCCCTGGACTCCAAGCAGATGAGTATGTGTCTTTTACTACTCTTCAGTAGGAATCTAATCACAGTCCTTTGTTTCTAAAACTGACTTGGTTAAAAATCAGTTCTTAATTGCTTTGTTGCTTTCTAATTCATTTTACATACACATAGATCATTTTTGAGCATTCTCTCTCTCTCTCTCTCTCTCTCTCTCTCTCTCTCTCTCTCTCTCTCCAAACTGGTGTTTTCACCCTTTTCCTCTCAGATTTTCTTGCTCTTCCCTTTAAAGAGGGATGCTGTGAGTCAGCATAGCTATGTCTTTGAACTCCTCTTGCTTTTTAATCATTTAAGATTAAAGATGCTTTAATACAGAATCCTAACTACCCACCCATCTCCAAACATTCAACTCACCACTGAAACCCAACAAAGATGTGTTAAGTAGCCCCTGGTAACTCAAATTTTTCACCACCTTCACACATTTTTTGTTGAATGGGTTGTGGTTTCTGATGATAAGCTCAAGCAACCTTACTGCAAGGCCTCTTGAGTTTTAATTGGCTGATTTTCCTGATGGCATCCTTAATTAATAATACTCCAAAGATTCTTTTCCTACACTTAATAATCTGACATTTTTTATAAGTGCAATTGTTTGAAATCATTGATTTCATTTTGCATTTTCAGGTCCAAGGAGCTAGTGGTAACCTACTTCTTCTGTGGTGAGGAGATTCCTTATCGCAGCATGATGAAGACTCACAGTCTCACCTTGGGACACTTCAAGGAACAGCTCAGCAAGAAAGGCAACTACCGGTAAATATGAACCTCTGAAAGTAGATGTTAAGTCACAGCTGACAGGATGCAGTGGATGCTGTAGCACTATCAGTTGTCTTTGTATGTATGTGCATTTGTTATTGTTCTTGTCTGATGAGTGAGAGTATGAAATACTGGAGTCAAAAAAATGGGCTGTATTCAGGGCTAACAGAGAGAGGGGAGAGGAGGGGGTTCTGGAGCGAATTTTTTCTCACATCTGGTACTGATTTCCATGGTAAGGCAGCCTTAATAAATATGGCTTTGAAGCCTGGGACATTTTATTTTGCGCACAAAGACCATTGCAAGGCCTTCAAATTCCTCCTCCACACTATTGCATCAGGCACTAAAATCAAATGCCGCAAGCACCTTCCTCTGTTAATGACTGATAGCAGTTAACAGAGCAAAAATACCTCCTATCAATGTCAGATGATGAGGGTGAAGTACTAACCAATGTGAGGAGTTTTTTTAGGCATTTAAAGTAAAATGGCAAATCAGTTCGAAAACATTTAACTAAAGAAGTCAAGGATAGCTTTGTCAAGGAACTGTTGTAACACTGTGTAGGTTGTGCCTAGAAAAGACAACAGATCTGCAGGTCCATGACATCAACATAAGGTTACAGGCACATCTGCTTGTTAGGCAAGAGAGAAGAAGGCCAAAGAAGTCATTGCACCCTTGCTATCCCATAACTCTTCAACAAGCGAAAGAAGAGGAGGAGGTGGGGATGAAGTGTCTGGCTTCAATGGCAGCAGAATGTGTGGAGTTGGTTAATTTGGACATGGCAACGGTACAGTGGAGAACAGTACGCTGCAGCTCTGCCAGACGATATTGGTGCCAGATGTTGTGAAGAGAGAAAAATCCTGCCACATAAAACATGTTCCAATGGAAAGACTCCTTCTGTCTCTTTCTGTCTCACTCTCTAAAACAAAGTGATGACTTTGAACTATTTGTGAGTGAAAATGTAGCATTTTCTCCTGAGAGAAAACATGCATCCAATTAAATTAAGATATAAAATGCATTTTTTGTTTTTAAAAATGAAGATAAACTGGCAAAATCCTGCCCAGCAAAGCTTAGACAACAGAAAAACGTTGGTGAGATGCCATATTGGTAAATAAAGACATCACCCCTCTGTGGCATCGCTGCACACTGGAGTATAAAGTGTTGCAACTTGTAATAAAACCTCCCCTTCATTTGTGTGTAATTACAATCAAGAAAGAAAATATAACTGTAAGTGTTCGTTTTTGTACACCCCTCCTGACATGTGTTGTTAGAATGACTCTAAGCTGAGCGATTGCTCATAAAACACAGAGCTTTTTTTGTATTCTAAACGCAGACACACATGGGCAAAACGAGGCATTTTTCCATTACAAAGCTTATCATTAAATCCCCTCCTGCTGATCTTTTGCTGGGTTTAAAGTAGAGAGGAGAAATCATTAGGAGCTCCAGGAGACTTCACAGTCACTGGGACCAAGCTAGCCCTGGGAGTTATCTCTGCTTGAGAGAAGAAGAAGAGTGGGCTAGCTTGGTGACCTGTGACCTCCAGGAGACCATCTGAGCGGTCGCCACCCCCCACCCCCCCTCCCAGGATAAAGCCCCTCAGGCTCGGCTTGCATCCAACTTATCACACCCACTCACTGAGCCAGGGAAGGCCTGTGCTCCGCTTCCCCCTGCGTTCTTCTTCTCCTGTTCCCTCTTTTTTTCCTCTATACTCTGCTGGGGATCGGAAATCTGCCCAAAGTGTGAGTGTGAGTGTGTGTGTTCATGCATTCATGTGTCCGTCTGTCCGGCCGGCCGGCCGTCCATCCTGCCGGCCGTCCGTCCATCCGTCCGTCTGTGTCTGTGTCTGTGTCTGTGTCTGCACCTGTGACTGATATAATGCTGTTCCTGCTATCATTGATAGCGTTCTTAGATGGAGGTGAAGCCGCAATCATAATGTTACAAGTTGTTAGATGGTTTAGTATTGAAACAAGCTACACCAGTGTTCTAAGATTTTGTGAATATGTTCTACCGCACCTATAATACTTATGTGCTCGTGCTGTCCTTAAAATAAATCAAAATGTTAAAGAGAGACATAGGGCATTTGGGTGTTTATGTGCACGTGGCAGAGTGTGCTCTTGCAGTCAAAGGTAGACTTTCAGGCACCTGAAACGTCAACCTGTGAAAGGCCCTTTATTTGACAGCTAGCCCAATTAGAAGTCATGGAGACACAGAGTTGGGGGGGGGCACTGCTAAGGAAAGAGAGGAGGGGTCCTTAAGACAGCCTCTAATTAACCCTTCAACTTTAATAAGACCTTGCAGGACAGATAGGCATCCGTAGAATGGCCAGCAGTGGAGATTAACAAGTGGAAGAAGAGGCAAGCACACATGGATGAACACACACACACACACACAAACAGGCTGTTTCTAGCAGCTTGGATTATCACAGGGAGTGTTTAAACGGAGGGTTCAGCTCTGTTTGTGCAGCGGTGTGATGTGGAGTCAGGCTCTGCCTTTGAAGTGTGCAGGGATGGCATTGAAAGCTATGACTAAGTTGTTTTGAGCGAGATCCATTTCTGGCTCTCAGAGTGTGTGTGTTTGTGTTTGATTTGGACTAAAGGGAATTGTGCGCGAGCCTGTATATGGAAGTAGTCGTGTAGGTGCCTCAAAGCGGCTTAAAACATGATAAAATGTATCAGATGCACTCCTGCTGCCACTTTGTCAGTTTTTTCTTTTTGAGTTCAGTTGTGGTGTTTTTATTTATTTATTTATTTTATTTTTTTTTTTTACGTACACCTACGCTCAACATTTCATAATCGCAGACCCCTTTCTTTGTCTTTCCTCCTCAGGTACTACTTCAAGAAAGCCAGTGATGAGTTTGAGTGTGGTGCTGTGTTCGAGGAGGTGTGGGAGGATGCTACCGTGTTGCCCATGTATGAGGGCAAGGTCCTGGGCAAGGTGGAGAGGATGGACTAAAAGCCACTTTGTTGCCAACAAACCATCGCCCTCTCCCACCCAACCAAAAGCTAAAATGTCCCTATAAAACTTGAGCAAGAGACTCTTTGAAATCAACATAAAACACTCTGGACTCCTTTTTTTTGGTTTGTTTTATTTTTTTTTTCTATTTCTTAATATTAAGCTAAACAGAGTTAATATATCCAGCACAAGAGGAGTGATTGAAGGAAGACGAGCCAATGAAGTATGCGGAACCCAGAGGAGGTGCCGCCCCTCCCTGACTTTATCAACCAATCAGCCTTAGAAACACAAGGGAATGAAATGAGTGACTATAAAAGGCCAATATAAGGATGATGATGATGGTGATTGGAGGCCAGTTTGGGGAGACCCCGCCTCTTCTTGAATATAACCACTGAAGATGTAGATGACTGTTTTGTTATGATGTAATTAGAGACTGATGGTGCGTTCACGCCAGCGCCCTGGCCGAGTGCAATGGACTAGCAGGCGCTGAAAACAGTGTCACCAACCTGCTCTTAATGTTACACTCAAACATCGTTACAAAAACGTCTGTACATGTGCATATACATACATGCATATATGTATATATACATGTATTATATATATAGATGCTTTTTGTCATGAGTTGAAAGTTTTTATTAAGTATTTATTAAAAAACAACCCACTCCTTCCCCCGTTGTCCCTCCCCCAAGTCTTCTTAAACCTGTGTCCCTCCCCCTCCCTAGCCAATGGGCAAGCTGCTTTGAATGTTGGGAGAATACTGTGGTGATATTTTTAGTGTCTGTTTTTGTTTGTTTTTACTTTACACAAAGGACGTTACACTAGCCTAGCACCTCCCATAGCCTTGTAGCCCCGTCTGACCCAAACTAACAGCTTTAGCAGTGGTCTTGTCCGAGGCAAACTCCCTCCACTATTCTAATGGTCAATCCCAGTCTTATATGCTGCTGATAGTTTGTATTGTTAAGTTTGTCACACTAGTATTTTCTCTCCCTCATTCTCCCCCTCCCTCTGTATTTCTGACAGTCCGGCGACAGAGCTCAATATTTTTTTGTTGTGCCTTTGTTTGTAAACCAGGCATTGCACGGGGGGGGGGTGGGGTTGGGGGTGGGGATGAAAACAGTTGCAGATACACACAGAGAGGAGACCCGGAGCACAAGTTGTACCATCTAATAATGGCAGAATCTACGCCTGCACACCAAGATAATTTGTGCTAACAAGAACCAGTTTGGGTCACTCAGAGAGACTTCTCGCGGAAGTCATCTAGCTTGTCAGAAGACACACACACACACACAAAAACACACAGAGAAAAAGTGAACATTGAAAAATTATGACTCCAGTATCCCTTGAATGTTGTTACAGTAACATCATATATAGCAGAGTTCCTGTATACTTGGTAATTATGCATTCTGAAGTATGGATACTGACACATGTGATGCACACATAAAGTTCACACCCACGCACGCACACACACACACACACAAACGCAAACAATACACCCACAGTATCGCTGGTGTTTTATGAGTACAGCACCTGTGCCTACATGGATGCCATACCATGTGCTACCCTGTTTCAGGGTTTTAATATATATCCCTTGGTTTTCAGAAGGGTTTTATGTTAAAAAGATATTTTTATGCTTTGAATAATATCCTGTAATCATGTTTTTGTTTTGTTTTTACACCACAGCCCTTTTGTTTTGTTTCATTCTATCTAAACTGTAAATTATACATTATATAAAGAGTTTCATTTAAAGATTTACATGGACCTATAATTATTGTAATTATTGAGAGATGTAGCCTTTATTAAAGTTTTATATTTTTCAAATGAAAATTGTTGTGCTTGGAGTTCCTTTTTTCAAGATAGTGCAAAAATCACATCTTATAGTTGTACCTGTTTTCACAGCAATTTGAGCTATAGATAGTGATCTATAGCTTGAGATATAGTGGCAAGTTCCTCCTGCCCAAGAAATGTCTCTGTATTTTGTGTGAAAAGTCAAGCCACTAATCTTACCAATATCAGTTTTTAGTCCTGCTATTATTCTATTTTTAAGGAACACTGTAAAAGCCATGTGAGCCAAGGTAACTTAATTTTATTTAAAATCCACTCAAATACATCAGTATCATCTGTTAAAGAGGCACTGTAACATAGTGCTGTGTTCTCCTTACAATTTGGATTGATGATGGAGAGCTGATTCTTCATTTAAATTGAATAATAAACTATATATTTCAAATTTATTCTAGTATTCATGTTGTACAGCTGGACTGAAAACCTAAAAAATACATCCTGTTGCTGAAAAAATAAAATTTAAATTCATGAATGCAAGCTGTTAATTCACAGTGTAAACAGGAATCACTAAAAGCCCGTAACCTTTTGATGCATTACAGCCCCTCAGTGGTTAAATGTGCACGTTCTGTATTCACCACTTAAATGGGAGACATTAAGCATGGAAATGGGGGCATGGGCTAATTGGTCCTATTAAAGAGCAATGAGGACCAGCAATACTCTCTGACAGTCAACACAAACATTAATGAAGCACCCTGCATCCCCTATCAGAGAGCCTAGTCATGTTTGCCTCAATTATCTGGCTTTATTTCAGCAGTGGGGGAAAATTCATTTAATACAAGGAAATAATTCAGTGGTGGGGAGGGCGTGCTGTCTGCTGGATGCACACTCCCTCACACTCACTTGTTCGGCTCAATTCAAAATTTTAACATGAAGACTTGCAATTGGCAAAAAACAGAGGTAGCCACACAAAAAAGATAACAACAGTCATTATGGACAAGCTTTCACTTCCCACAAAATGATTTTCTCATTTCTTTTTCCCCTTTTCCTGGCATTATAGCAAAAATGGAAGAAATAATGCCAGTGCTTGTCACATCTATGAGAAGCTAGAGGTTTTCTCTTCCTTAAAGCGCACACACTCCCTTTTTTGCTTTAAAAATAATTTTTCTGCAGCCATGCCTGGAAAGTTTGTATTTTTTAACACCACAAATAGCAGATTAATTTCCTAGACTCTTTTCATCAAAGGCACAGTGCAGTGAAACTTCAACGTATAATCAATGCATTACATACTCTCCAAACCTTAAAATCAATTCCTCCGTGGTTTTAACTTTACAATGAGGAGGTTCTAATCAGGCTGAACCAGCTAGTTTCTGTTGAACTGTCTGGAACGGGGCAGGTGTAACCCTCCACCCTACTACCCCCACCCTCCCCGCCTCTCCCCAACTCTATTTTTACAGCCTCTTGGGGCTCCGGCTTTGAAGGGAAACCTATCCAGGAAAATTGCTTGCATTTTTCCCTACCGAAGCGCTGATAGATGGACATTACTGTCGCATTCCCTCTCTTGCACATCAGGAGCTTGGGCTGCTCCTTCCCCCCTCGCTACCTTCTCTCAGCCTTTCTGTGGCATTCCAGTCCTAATAGGTGCTTTGTTGAGGT
>JAPZDV010000020.1:24095139-24123599 GCA_029814665.1 Acanthurus lineatus
TGAGGTGCATTGCAAGTTATATGCAAACTATGAAGTTCCAGCTTCCACAGAAAACTTCACTCATCAAACTTAATTCAAAATTTAAAGTACACAATTGTTTTGTAGAAATTTTTCAATATTTGTAAACATTTCTTTGGTGTAACTTTGACTTAATTTGAAGTAAACTCTTCTCTTTCCCGCCATCCTGCACACTACACATGTATCTCGTACGCTGCTACCTTCATCCCTGTCTTTTCTCCAAACACTGGCATTCATTTCTCCTTGCATTGTGGTAATTGGCATGGCATTGTTGGGGCTATTGTAAACATGGCTGTGTGAGACTGGTATAAAGAGGCACCAGTCACTCCCCAGGCTAAGCTAGTGTGCGAGGCAGGCAGGGACTGCTGCCTATTGTGCTGGTGAAGCCTTTGTAGATTTGCAGTGGGCCCCTTTTTAATCGCCTTCTCATACACAGCTTGCCGACTCGCTTTGCATATTTAATTGCCAGGTAAAATCATTTTGTCGACAATCCGTTTAATTATTTGATTGTACAGTAACCGTAAAGAGTGAGCGAAGGGAAGAGGAAGGGATAAAGGGGGATAGAGAGAAAAAAGAAAGACAGAGAGCGAGCAGCAGGCAGCAGAGAAAGAAAGAGGTCTGTTGCCAGAATAGACATCAAAGCTGTGCCTTGATGTTGATGTTGAATGGGCATTAATGGTTTCTGAAGGCAAGAGATTGCACAGGAAAAAAAAAAGAAAGAGAGAAAAGAAAAAAAATAAACCCTCCTTTTTCTCTGACAATCCCGCCAGCAATCTCAGTAAATGCATAAACATTGGAACCCGTTGCCAGATAGAAGGTTTGAACAGAGAGAAAGAAAGTGAGAGTGAGAAAAGCTAGTTGGATTGTTCACTTTCATTTCCTGTAATGACCGAAGGGCGAGAAACAGAGAAGAGATGAGTTAAATGGCCTGACTGGAGGCTAGCGGTGATTAGGAGGCTATCGCTGTGTTAAACATTTAGGTTTAAAGACCAGAGGATTCAAAATGCAATGGCTGTCAGCTCATCAGAAATCACAAGGGCATCAAAGAATGATATATCAGATTATGTGTCATCCTTACTTATGAAACTATTAGCGTTTACTTATTTAGCAAATCTGTATTATTGTTTGAGAAATCAGTGAGCAGGATTTAAACTTGTTCTGAATACAAATTTTGGATAAAAGGCTGTGGGTGTTACACTGCATTCCAAATGGAGTCAGTAATGAAAAACATAAAGTCCAGATCGAATTTTAATCATAGCATCCTATGATGCTCAGTCAAATGATACATGTGAGATAGAATTAAAATAACTCAAAGTTATTCAGTGCAGCTGTTACATTAAGACAGTAAATGGTAGGCATAGTATAGGCTGCCTACATCTGATTTAATTGTTGCTGTTTTAGTGACTCGGAAGTGGTACAACAAGCTGTAAACACAACAGTGATTTTTTAAAGCTGATCATGAATGTGTTAGCAAACAGTTTGTTATTCAGACATTCAGAAGTTACTCAGCAAAAGATTTAGTGCTGTTTCTGTTCACCTGATGAATGTAAGTCTGATATTTACTCCCCTTTAATCTCTGTTTGAGTCTCCACCAACTCCAGAGGGGAATATTGGGTTCATTAGCTGCTCCACTGTCTCTTGTTGTCTTCTTTCTTTTTGTTGTGTGCAGTTAAATTACCAGAGATTTATCACTAAAAATAGCTGGTGCAGGAAACTAGGATGCTGAGAGCAATGGGAGAAAACCAATAGACTTGTGGACTGTAAAACCAAAACAATGAGCTAAAGGATGAGGAGCCGAAGGGAATGTGGGAAAGTTGCTATGGGTTAAACAGAATTTCTCTGTGGGTCCTCCATGCATTTAAAGGTTATTATATGCGTGTTGTTACAAGGCATCATGTTTGGTTTCAAGTAAATAAGGTCATCTTGTTTACAGTTTTGAAAATGCTTCCAGCCCCTAAAATTGAAAAGAAATACTTAAAATATGCAGCTGACTTTGTATCAAAGAAGGAAAATGTTTGGACTGCAAATGGTGTTTTAAACTCCAGCCCTCATATTGAGTTTGTATCATGGTTTTGTTTATCATTATTTAAAAATAAATAAATAAATAAATTCACATTTATAAACCTTAACAGACCCAGTTTAAGAAAATACATGTCTCTTGGTACATTTGCCCACAATCTTCTTCATATAGAAATATTTTGTCACCACAGGCAACTCAAAGGAGCATTAATACGATGGAAGTCACCTGTTCACATGCACAGGAGTTAGTTAGTACTTTCAGTATCAACCAGACAGAAAAAACACCAATGTAAGAATAGTTCCTCCACAGGATGGAGGGATACTGCATCTGATACAGCATTTGCATTCTTGAAACGAACCTCAAACAATGGTTGCTGTCCTCTCTCCTGTCACCAAACACCTCAATGTTGTCTCATGTTTCATGATGTGTGCGGTGGGGCTTGGCATTTGCGTGTGAACAGTCCAAGCTGGGGGCTTTAACTGCAGCTTACCTCTGAAACTCATCCAAAACCACCTTGATCCTCTTTCGGCTGGCACTGCTGGAGATCTTTCTGTCTCTGTCTCTCTCTTTCTCTCGCTCTCCTCCAGTCTGGCTGTCTGTCTCTCATACCCACTCTCCCTTTCTCTTGTGTTGTCAAGTTTACTTATCTTCCCAGCTTCCCTGAACTATCTTGTTTCTCTGTCATTCTGTTGTGAGGGTGATGTGTATGTGGGTGTGAGGGTGCTGAGGGGGTTTCTGTTATCTGGAGGGTACATCTAGATTCAACATAACCTTGACTAGCATGCATGCCTGTTGAGCAGGTACACAACTCTGCTCTTTTTAATGACTACCTCAACACAAATCTTGCATTGTAAGATTATGTGCATGAGTTTAAAACAGAGTTAAAAAGGGACTTTGCCTTCATTTTCAATAAAAAAATCTTTTTCTATCAATTTATTATGGGATATTGCTTAGTTTTCATGATGGTGCAAACCTGGATTTTTAGCAATTAGCCATCATGCAAATCAACTGCAAATAACAGAATTCCAGGAAAATACAGAGGGGCTTAAAGAAATCTGGCAGCAAGATGAAGATGCCAAACCCAGTTTTGCTTGGCTGTTGTGTTGTGCATCTGCACAAACTTAACTTGTTTTTAATTGCTGGTCTGTGGTAATAACTAAACATGTAAGAAATTTGTATATAAAACATAGACCTTATTATCTACAAAAATGAACTGATATGAAGACAACAAGTCTTTGGATAAATTGTCAAGCAATATGACAAAAGTGTTAAAAAAATGAGTACTTTAGATCTACTGGCTTTTTCTGAAGTTTTGAATCATATCTGACATTCCTTCGTTGTCATCATGTGACCTAAATAAGGAACTTTAGGAGGTTCTATGTATTCAGCAATAACAAGTTGTGTGACTGCCCACACAAACTCAGAGGAGAAAGTGCATATAGTAGCTCTCTGGTCCTCTTTGCTCTGATTTGAGAGTACTCTTTTGTTCATTTATTTTAGGAGCATCCATCCATCTCTTTCCCTGTCTCTCTACCTCTGCCAACTCTGTGTCAGCAGTGGCTAGGCATTATCTATTTTGTCTAACTACCCCCTGTCGTGTCTCAAACCAACCCCAAGGAAAGCCTGTGTTCTATGGGCAAGATAGAGCTTTGGGCCCAAACCACTGTCAACAAGGGGAACAATTTGGCTGGCAAGGGCCATATTTACAGATTGGTAAACCACAGCTCCATTTAGCAGTGTTCTTTCGTCAGTAAACGCCACAGGACGGTATCTGTCTCAGATCTCAAAAGGGGGAACTGAGATAAAATTATGCCATATAGCCCAGAGTTGGTCTATGTGGACCACCACTTGGACCGCCATTGTTTAAAACTCAAGAACGGCAAAATGATCCGATAACACGAGTTTGTCGCAAAAACTTTGCACAAAACTTTGTCCACATTCCTCAGTGACCCAATGGAATGTGGTTCTTCGAAAGGCTTCGCCTGTGGCCTCAGTTTGGAGGGTGTGTGGTGTATTTTTTTAAGATCCATCAGACTCTTGTCTTTTCTTGTACAATCCTGAATATTGGGAGCGGCATTTCTAAAAATACAGTGATTAAGGCATTATGGTTTATAAACATGAATGCTTGAACCAAACTCCCTTTGAGGTATTATACACACAAAAACTTTGCTAATGTGTCAAGATACAGCCACATTAATTCTTGTTAACACATTGGACCACATTACATCGTGGGCAGCATGGTATGCAAACAGAGAACTGGTTTGGAATTCTGGGTCAGAAAAGGCTTTGAAGCTAAACATACCCCTGTCATAAAGTTATATCTGGGGCAGATGAGACCAATAAACGTTGGTGACAAAGAAAAGTGGGATAACTAAAATCTATTGAACATAAAGGCTGCATCTGCGATTTTGGTTGCCTTTTTGGCTAACCAGTTTCTTTTAAAAATATGACTTTGCTGTGAGTGGCGCAGAAGCTAACTTAATAAGACATCTGGAATTATGGTAGAGCACAGTTACCATTCAGGCATCGAGAGGAAGTCATTAAAATGACAGAGCATTCAGGTTGTTGTTGCTAAAACAAAGGTTTGTTGTATTTTATTGGTTGTTCCTACTTTTGTTGGATGTAGATGCAAAGCACAACATGATGCTATGCATTCTGTGATTTGGACTTAATGTTGTCATAATGTTCCTCAGTTTAGCGCAATTTAACATACTTTGCAGAGTTTCTTGATGTAATTGTGTCAGTGCTGCTCTTGCTGAGCACATGGGCACCTTTGCATTTCTGTATTTGTGTTTTGTTGGAAATTTAGATAACCAGAAATTATTAATAAGAAGTGAATAGGGTATTGGTAAAATGACATTTTTATTTGTAATTACAAATTACAGCCTGAGCTGATTTGAAAAAGCTTTAATTTTCAAGACCCCAACATGAACTACCAGACATTGTCATCCATACATGTTGTCTTGCTTGGGTGTGGCTGTCACAGACAATAATGAACTGAGCACTGTTTTAGAAACTGGGGAATTTCTTTGCGCTTTTATCCTAAGACAGCCTCAGTGCTTTAGTGTTGTGCCTCACACATACCTTCAGGTCCGCAGTCCATTCCCCAGACGGCTGTGGGAAATGTGGTGAGGCCACTCTTGGTTTGGAGGCCTCCCAGGCACCACAGGGATAAAAACTAGACTCTGTCATGTGACCTGGTCATGTGACTCTCATAGAATTGGTAGAGGCACATGGGCGACAGAGGACTTTCATCAAGCTTGTCAATATAAAGACATACAAGAAATTCCACTGTCTTATTCAATGATTCCAAAATGCTGCTGTCTTCTATTAAATTTGTGTCTTTTGCCTTGCAGCCACAATGAAAAGCAGATTATCAATTACCGACTAAAATGATCAAAATCATCTTTTTATTTTTTTCATAGTTTTTTTTTCACTATGAAAAAAATTATACTACTCCAAGAGTTTTCATATGCCTAAATGAACCTCTAAAAACTACCTGGGTTGTGGGAGTGTGAGCCCTCAAGCCTGACTGTTTCCCATCGTAGACACTTTGCCTGGCAAAGCTCAGGGCTTAGCCACCATTGTTTACTTTTTACCCACAGAGCCCAGCACCTGTTAGAGATTGAGCTGTACACAACCCAGCTGCAAGCCATTTTCATCTAACACCCAAGAAGATAACTACTCCTGAAGCACAAACGATTAGGCTAATCGGCCTTGATGATGGGAAGAGACTAAGTTGGATGAGGAGGTAGAAAGTTGCGAGTGCAAAATGGCAGCCTCTGAGAAAATCTGTCCATCTCCAAACAAGCAAAATGACAATTGGACAGCTAAGTTGTCTCCTAATCAGGACTGTAGTGGCCCTTTCTTTCCTTATTTGTGTTCATCTCTCATGCCACTAACTGATGAGTCAACATGGCTGCTCTGGCATGACAAGAGGCCATAATTGTGAAGAAACGGCTTTGCAGTCTGCAGGAGCCCACAGCAGCTCTGTCTTTTTTTCTTTTTTTTTCTCCTGGCTCCCTGTCGCCAGCTTGTCCCTCTTCGTTTTTGCTTTTCACACACAGGCAATTAAGTCAGTTTCCCAACGCTATGATCCCCTCCAATATTCTTTGTTCTTGTTTTTTTGTTGTTTTCTTGTTCCTTAGCTTTTCTCCTTCTCTCCCTTCTTCTTGTGGGTTTGTTTCTCGGGTGAGGAGGTCGAGGGTGGGGGCGGAACAGAGAGAAGAAGAAAAACGAGGAGGGGAGGGGGGTACATTTGCAGCTTTATGACTAACCACATGTGTTTCTGGGTCTTTGTATTTACATGTTTCTCATGGAAAAGAGGGTGGTGGAAGGAGATGACGGGAGAGGAAAGACAAGCATATGGTTCTTGTTTGTTAAGTTAAATTCAGAGTCGAACTGTTTGTTTCCTACGATGAGCAAAGGGAAATACATTCTCGTAATCATCGTCAAACTTGACTTTGCTCCAGGCCCTGGTGAGGCTTTTCCTTGAAATAAGATGTGTACATAAATATATACACATTGCACAGGACATTGTTTGCATGTGCACAAATATACTGTGAATTGCAACAAGAACTATTTTCTCTCATTTGAGGCAGAAGCATTGTAGTTTCTAGTCTTCTGAAGGACATTCACTCAGTTTGATTGATTGCAGGTTTTGTAAAGGGAACATCTTTGCCTGTTTAAAAGGCATTCAAACTCTCCCTCTTTGACAGTGTTTCTCTCTCTGGCTGAGTTTGAATGGTGCACACTCCCCTGCTCTAACTCTTTCACTCTGTACGCCTTGGGCACCTCAACTGCTGGCACAAGTCTTGCCATTATAAAGCCTCCATGAGAACCAGAACCAGGTACTTTGGTCCCTCTTCTTCCTCTTCTGTCTCTGAGGTGTGCCAGCCCCTACCCACATAAGTCAGTGATTGTCCAATTGCCTTGTAGGGGTTGGAGTGGGAGTCAGGGGGGCATTCCATTCTCCTTTGCACACCTTTGGCTTGTAATCTTCTCAAGACCAGACTTTACATACACTGTGGGAAGAATAAACGCTCAGTTCCTTGTAATTTCCACTGATTGTGGGGAGGTAAAGGTTCTGTGTGAATTTATTGGACCTTCTAGCATGGTTTTGTAGTGAAAGAACTCCACCCTTAGATAATCTTACACTGTAAAATATCATCAGCTCATCTGTTAGGTGCCATTGTATTTGACTTTTTTGGTGTAACCACTTTTCTGTGCACCTGTTTAACCTTTTGTATCATTGTTTTTCAAAATCATTATATCTATCAGTTGATTTTTCCTTCTGTGATTGTTAAACATCAAAACACGAATCACAAGTTCATAGAGTAGCACTTTCTCTTGATACTAAGAAACTGAACTGCAGATGGCTGTGGTGTCCATTCAAATGATCTCAGTTGGTTTAAAAAGGTTGAAAAAATCTTAACAGAGTGTTGGACTTAAGCAAAAAAAAAGTTCAAAAATCATTAATATATTCAACTTTGGTGAAAGAACCACAAAATATGGCAATGTACTGTTTCTGGTCATTCTCTCTTTTGTGCTCTGGAGAATTGTAAATCTGCTTATCCTGGCTTATTGTGCTGCTCCAGTCATTGTTGTTGTTCGTGCATTGTATTTAAATAAATAAAAGCCTTTCCCACAACATAGGAAGTGTCTCTGTGACACATTGTCTTTCTGGTCACTACTCAAAATTCCCTCAGTAAAATGGTTGAGTTGTTTGATTTATAAATTTATTAGTGTTCACAGTTATTTTCAAGTTTCATTTGAACATGAGAACAAAACAGTGAATTCACAAAAGACCTGTTTCAGATACCAATTAATATGCTGGCAATCCCAAGCAGCAACCTCCTGGGCTGAAAAAAGAAGCCAACACCAAAGTGCCAAAAACTGCAGTTCCTCAAATGGCCACTTGAGGCTCGTTCTAAAGGCTAGTCAATCCCCATAGACCCCATGTTAAAACCCCCAACTTTACAGCATAGATAAAAATGCTTGTAACTTCATACAAAAATATTTTTTGTCTTTATGGCCAATTCCCCATGTTTGACAACTGTGCAGGGGAGGAAATAAAGTTTTACAAAATTGAGAGCGTTGCCACCTTGAATGACAGCAGTTCTGACATTTCTGGTTGCCAGAAAACAAGATGAGCAGCCATAATGCCAAACTCTAAGCTCCAAAATAAGATGCAATGAACCTACTGGTGAGGTAACAGTGGCTCTCTCCACTTTCAGTAATACAGCCTATATTGTTGCTGGTGTAGAATCAATTAGTGATGATTGACAAGACACTTTTAACAGGCATACTTTAACAAAAATATGCCTCTAAATGTAAAATAGTTTCTGTATTATAGTTTTAGACATTCTAATAATGTAAAATGTATGAATCAGATTTGATCATTTAATCAATTCTGCAACCTGATATTCTGCAACCTGATATCATTTTGACACATTTTACAAATCAAAACATACACCATACATTCAACCTGAAGTCCTGTAGGATTCACAGTTGTAGGCTTTTCCACAAAACATGATGCTGCCTAAGCTGACAGGAGATTTTGTATAAATATTTAGTTTTAGACGTCAGACATTGCTTTATACCTCACAAGCGAAGCAGGAGGGAAGCTAAGTGGGAGAAAGAGCTATTGTGAGTGTTGACAATGAAATTAAGAAAAAAAAGGAAGATTTTGGAATTAAAACCACATAATTGGAAAGCAGAACATCTGCACAATCTTTCACAACAACCCGGCCACCAGAGGTCAGAAAGCAATAATATGCAGAAAATTACAGATCTTAACACAGACTAATTATTGCAATATGTCATATTAAAGCTTGTTCGAGATGTTTGCTTGCATGATATTTTTTTCATTGTTCAAGGGACTCCAATCAGTGGAAAATTATAAAACAATAGAACTATAAAGACAAGTCAAAGCTCAGCCAAACATCAAAGAGATGTGTTCATTCAAAACAGTTCAGCTCTAAATGAGTCACAGACATCTTACAGGAAGGATGGCCTGTGATTTGTCAAAATGGGACACTGAAAAGGCAAACAGATTATTTATTCATGTGTTGATTTGGTGGTTGTTTTTGTCCCTCTTGTCATACTTCCATTTCAAATGTCAAAGGACCTCATTTGGGCTGTGTCAAAATGCACCACATGGAGACAGAGAAGAAGTTGTCACTGCTCTCACAGACTAAGACGGCAATTTCAGTGGATCTGAATTTAGTGTTAGCTTCAGCTGTAAACTCTTTGGAATCACTTCATGAATATGAACCAAGCAAGGGAGAGAAATGAATTTCTTGATCCTGTCATCCACCTGGGTGTGATGGAAGGAGAAAAAAAGCAGAGCATGTGGTGCAAGCGGAGGTGGGAGGTCATGTGTGATGGCGGACGAGTGAAAGCCAGGAGAGTGAAAGAGAAAGATAGTCAGTATTGCTTTATTTGTCAGGGTGTAGGCTGATGTAAACAAACGCAGAGCTTATGCAAGCTTTTGATCTTGTGAACCGTGAAATCTTCTCGGTGAAAACAGGAAAATTAGGCCTCACTGCAGGGGAAGAGGAGGGGCACAGCAAGCAAAGGCTCATGGGAAAAGATATTTAGTCTAAGATCAGGAGTTCCAAGCTATTAAATGAACTTCCCCCCTCTGACTTAATTTGATACAGCTTAACACTGTTTCCCCCAAAATGTTTAACCCTGAGGAACATATAAGGATTGGTATTGGTGGAATTATTGTTCCCTCATCAAAGTGACTGTGTTGTATCCGAGTCCTTTGTAGTTAAACTGTCTTTATTTAATGGCAGGTCCTCATGGCGAAAGACCATTCAGCTGAGGCATACTGTGGATAACAAGGCACCAATAACTAGACAATTAGTTCATTTTCACTATAGATGGGGCTCATAATGATAGATACGGAAATCTGTGCTGAGGCGCTGTTCTTTTCATGTGAGGATCCCATTGAGCAAGCTGATTTTCATCAGACGTCCACATTCCCAGCCCCAATTTTGTTGACATTGCAATAGCGGCTTGAGGGGATGGGGGGGCGGCGAGGGCGGATGGGTGATAAAAGGGGATGAGGGGCTACTTGAGAGAGAGAGAGAAAAAGAAGGAATCAGTTGCTTTGCCCATGAGCTGCACTTTTAATTTTTTTCCCCCTCATGTAGCTCCCTGGTAGGATGTGTGGGTTTGGTATAGAGGTGAGCATGCTTCCCTCCCTCCCCCCTGGAAAGCTTGTGCCCAAGAGCTATCCATTTGAACTTCAATGAGAGGCAGCCTTCTTGTGAGGACTTAAAACAGGCATCTTTGGGAGGCTGTTAGAAGTGCCCGGGCATGCCTTCTTTACCTGATGTGATGTGAAGCTCACTTTTGTTTGATGATTCCATACATAGATACAAACTGGTATCCTTGGCTGGAAAAGAGTGAGAAAAGGGTCAGACATGGGAAGAGAAGATAGAAAAGGTACAAGATTGATATTAAAGCTGCACCACACCTGTTACAGAGTGTGATGTTGAGGTTAAGGCAAACAAGATTTAAAGAGGGGTGTTGATATTTTTGCAACATCAAAAGTCTTCATCCTCACTCACGTGTTATGTCGAAAGAGTTATCTGTCATAGTAATAAGTCTTTCTTTACAAATCTTCCTGTTTCTTTTCTAATGTCACCACACTAAAATGTGTTGAAATTCACATTGTGTTTTCTTAAAAAAAAGCTTTTTAAAGTACAGTTGTGTTGCCTCAGCATTTTGACTTAGACAAATCAAGTGAGTATCTGCATGTGGCTGAACAGCTGCAGTATATGTGTGTGTTGTCCTCACAGACAACGCTGCTTCTGCCAGCACAATATTTCTACATTGACCTCTGCCATCAATAACATAACTCTTCAGTTCATTTTATTATAAATATTGTTAATATTTAGATTAGACAGAAAAGAGATACAGAGGACAAAGTATTTTTGGAATGTCTGTGCATAATTAAAAGATAAAGACATTAAAACTGTTGTGAAAGATTAAATGATGCTGAAATTATGTTGTTATGACTGTCAACAATGTGACAGGGAACTCAAGGAACTTATCACAGTTTTTGATGCAATAACTGTGAAGTAAACATTAATAATATAGTATTCACATTACAAAGAAATCCATCATGAATAAATAAGTGCATGTATTCAAACTCAGTGCTGAGTATCCCCAAACAGTTTTGTTGTTTTGGCCTTAGTCTGCGCTGGTTGCTGTTTCACTTTGTATGATAATATATAAAAGGTTTCCCAATCTAAGTTTGTTTGCTTCTTAAAATGCAGTCTTTGTCTGTGTGCTTTGTAAAATTTTCCTTTTAGGAGCAGAAGTAGTCGCCCTAGGATGACAGGCATCATGTTAAAATGGCCAAGAAGCAAAAATGTCGCCAAAAAGCACATTCTGCAATACTTTTGATGGAGATCCGCCTTTTAACAAGTTCTCCTTTTAAGATCTTTTCATATCATAAAAAGAGAAAGGGCAGAAGACAGCAGACAAAAGAACCCAAATGCAGAGACTTCACTTCTCCCTTGAAGATGTTAAAATTAGTGTCTTAAAAAAAATCAAAGGCTCAACATTAAACGCTGAAAGATGCTTGAAATGTCGACACTGCAGTGTTTTAGAAAAAAGGACATAAGATGAGAGATACTTGCAACAGACTTTGGTGTCACTTCAAAGCCCTGACTTTAGGAAAGTGGGCTAATATAATACTGATAGGAGAATCTTTACCTGGCTCTGTTGACCTTGTCTGAGGCTTCTGACAGTCCAGCCACAGATCCTGGGACCATGCCTTCACACCATGGGGTAAGGGGGGCTGCGAGGGTCTGTAGGTCGTGGGGGCTAGGTTTGACGTGTAACCCTGGAGGTCGTCTTTGGTCTCTTGCTCTGTGATGGCCTCTTTCTTCTCTTGTTATGCTCAGAAAAAGATGGCCGCCTTTGAACTCCACAGTAGCTATAGAAACGGCTGGAGTTCCTCCACTTTAGCGCTTGGCTGTCAGTGTCTGACTGGGCCATCATGATGGGCCAGCATCATTAGAAGCCAGCGCACACAGGACACACATTGACACATTTGCTGACACAGGGTGTATAAACAAGGCCCTACGGAAGTGTGTATTGTGTGTGTTTGTTTTTAGGGGGGTAGGGGGGTCATTTTAATTGGCTTGGCCTACGAACTTACTAGCAACAGAGAACCTATGAGCAACAGAGGCCTGATGTGTTTGGACTACTGAGAACTGTCTTCAAAGATTTAAGACTTTGCTAACAAAATAAAACTTTCACATCTATTGATACCATTACATGCTGAATCAGGGGCAAAGCTCGCTGCAGTATAGTGTAGTTCCACATAGTTCAACAGGAAGTCACCGCTGCCATAGGTAGAAGATCAAAGGTTACCATCTGCTGTGTGGCACAATTATGACAAGATTAATAAATTCATTTAACATAACTGTGAGTACTTGACATCTTCAGCCTTGTGTTCCCTCGGAAGCCCACTGAATCATAAAACCTTTCTCCTCCTCTAATTTTTTGTAAAGACTTTAATTTTCCAGTTTCTGGAACTTCAAAGAACTGACGATTCGCGAGTCCACATCCCTCCGAGCGCTCTGTGAATCTCCATTCTTTCATTCCGACGGCCCCTTCAGTAAATATGTGCAATCGCCCCGCTTTTCAAACAGATTCGTTTCTCATGTATTTATTTTAAATGAATATTATTAGCTGGCCTGGCAAGAAAAGGTTCTTATGCTAATCCACAGGAATCGCAGGCATTTCCATTTAATGCCTACTTATAGGCCATTCTTTAACGACTATTTGCCTCACAGTCTTAGCAAATGAGCTCTGCACCCGAGACTCCTCTGCGTTCATAATTTCATTGGAAAGAAGAAGGCCCCCCTCCCTCCCTTTTTTACTTTGATCCCAGAATGTGTTTTTGAATCTGCTGGTTGTGTATTCGAACATCAATGGAGACGCAGTTGCAAGTGCTTGCTTTCATTATTTTCCACAGAGATAAAACGAAACAACAGAGGGATGGGAGGGGACGGGGGGTGGGCATGATGGGAGGAAATGAGGCAGGGTAGGTGACTGTCCGGGACAAGCCTCTCATTGCGGCAGAGACAAAGTGTGTCAATATGAAGTCACATCCTTATTAGATTGTGTGTCCTGGTTATTAAAATCACTGACCTTTCTGCCAGCATTGCCGTAACTCCTGCTTGTTACCCTGTAGCTCTGTAGCTCCACGGTCTTATTTTTGGCTTTTTGTGTAAAGACAAGGATGTCTGTGTCTGAATTCTTTATATGAGGGGAAGACTTACTAGAGCCACATGTCTCAACTGTACTGTCTTTTGTCTCTATCAAATGTCTTTAATCATTTTTAGGTCCTTTAGGACATTGTACTTCCCATTTGAGCATTCTTAAGAGACTGGAATTCTTTGTATTGTAACCTAGAAAAAATCAAAATACTTAAGGTGACCAGACTTTGTATTCGACCACTTTCATTTCAAGGAAGCTTTGCACTGAGTTTGACTTTGACCTTCAATGCTCTGTCCACTTTTAGTGTGGCATCCTGTGCTGTGACTGTGGGGAATGGGGATTGAGGCATCCCACCAAGGTATAATGAGTGATGGGGCTTCTTTGATTCTAAGAAAGCTTTCATCTTCAGTCAAGGTCTCTACTGGTAGACTGCACTTTCTCTCTTCCTGTTCTTCTTTGTCTCTTGCCTTGATGTTTGATGGTGAAGATGGAAAAGGATCTTTAATATGTTCCCTATTCGATTACCACTCTCCTCACTGAGATGCATCCCTTCTGTGTTCATGGTTCCATAATTGGGATACCATCACTGAACCACAGGAACTAATTTTGCCTGTTGTCAGTGTATGCTGGAAACTTAGAAAGGCAACCTTTTGCCTATGCAACAGCTCAAAATCATTATTGCTCGAGCTCATAACAACCCTCTGAGAGAGGCTTTTTGGGGGGCTTTAAGAGCATAGCCAGTCACTCGGAGGCGAAAAAAAAGATTGCAAGATTTGTGGCGAAAAAGAAGCAAACTTGAAAGGAAAACAACAAAGAAAGCATTTGTTCTTTCTCTCTGCTTGCACCCTCAGTCTAGGGTTCTAATCTCTTATTGTTTCAGACCCAAACAGAGACAAAGGAGTCGCAGATCAAAACAAATGACTATCAAGCTATCAAACAAGCACCACCCTGCTATGATTCCAAACGCTGACTGCGGGAGAGCAAGAAGAGAGTCAGAGTCAGGCGGGTCGCGTATTGTTTCTAGTCACTTTGATGCAGAACTTAAAACGCTGGCAAAAAAAAAAAAAATCAAACGTCTACCATGAAAGAAGGAGAGAGGAAAAGGAGAAGAGAGGGAGAGGAGAAGAGAAAGAGGGGGTGGTGCAAAACATGCTAACACCGTTTGCATATGTGCACTCGCCTTTGTTTCATTAGTGGTCCAGCTGATAACCTTTATTGAGCCTGATCTGGAATTAAACTCATGGACCAGCGGTACTTTGAAGCTACAACTGGCTCTTTTCCTGTTTGTGCTGTAAATGCAGGTTGTGGGCAAAGATAAAGCACTTCTGAAGGATATTAAGACTTGAAAGTCTCTTGGCTATTCATTGGTACATATTTGATGTTGTTCTTTTGCTCGCTGGCTAAATTAGCATATCTCTTTCAAAGCCTCCTCCCCTACTGACAAATGTAATCCTCTGCCATCATGTGTTCACTAAAAGTCATAAATGATAGAAATACATTGTGTATGCCACTGACACATCAAAGTATGATAACACGATTAGCGATGATGACTCGAGTTTGTTTTCTCCCCTCCCCTCTTCTCTCTTTCTTCCTCAACATTGTAATCAGCACCCGTTTGCTCCCTCCTGTATTTTTGTCTCTTTCATTTCCGCGCACATCACAGTCACTGTTTCAAAGTCGTCTTACCAGTTGCGGTGGGGTGAGACAACCTTTGCCTCAGTTTGTTCACTTTCATTCAGTCTCTCTCCAGAAAATGTTATCACTATCTAATTTTAGTAGCGATCATATCGTCTCTCAGTGTGACAGTTCTCGCTTATCCCTCTCCTTTCTCTTCCCAAATCGAGTCATGTGCAGTGGGTGACAGGGCAAATGTGCCACACTACTGTAGATGAGCAGTAGTCTGTAAGTTAAACTGCAAGGCACATTCTCTGCCTCATCACAGTGCACACATCAAAACAAAAGGCAGTGACAGCCCCATTGTGATCTATTATTTAGCCCCCTCCGTATTTGATCACTAGCGCGTGCCACAGTGATGATCATGCAGATTAGGCCTGTTTCTTCCAGCCGCCCCACTAAACTCCTTTGCTTTTATTGTTTTGGGATCTTTATTTTGCCTCTCTTGCAAGTGTGGAGTATTAGCCAACGTGATGATTATTTTCAAGAAAGTGTGTTCCCAAAGAAAGGTTGACACTGTATGTCATTAGGCAGCAGCACATTAATAAGTAAAGCCGTATGTAAACCTGCGTATACACAAGATATTCCACCAAATGTGTCTGTCAGCCTTTAGAACTGACTTTTATTAAAATATAAGCTTGCTGGTTAATGTGTTTTCATAAATATTACTCCTTTGTATATCTTAACCCTTGCACCGCAAATCAATAAAAACATTTACAAGAGTGATGGTTTTCTAACAAAGATTTCCTTCTTTCCAGGAAACCACTGGTCTCTGTTCCTTTTTCTGGTAATAAAATCTATGAGTTGTAAAACTTGCCTGGGATAATTATTCAGTCACAGTTGAAAAATTACCCATGTGTTTTCCACTATCATTTAAAGTTATCTGGGTGGATATTTTTTCAAAATCTGCCTTTTATAACTCTTTTATCTACATAATAAGCTTATAATATACCCTTGTTACAAATACAATCCAACTTCATTGAGAAATCCTTTGTTTGAACCAGTCATTTGGAAATTTCAAATAAACCCATGAGCATACTCAAAAATGTTTGGGAGTTGTGATTTTTCAGTCAGGTCCCATTGTAATGTGCCTTGCCCATATGTTTGAATTTGACTTTTTGGGTTTAGCACTCCTCAGAACCTCACTGCTGAAGGGCAACAACCTTTCCATTTACAATCAAATAAAATATTGCTCCATTCATCTCATTTGTTTTTCGTTATACTTTGCAATGCAATTGCAAACTGGGACTGCTTTGAAAAGTTTTCTTGTTGGTGCCCTCCCAGTCTTTGAATTTGAGAGTCAGCTGCCAGACAGCAACTTGTACTGCAATGAATGATAAAATTCTCTGTGTAGTTTGACAGCTTCCATGTTTGCTTATTGTTTATCTTTGATTTTTTTGACAGCATCACTCATGAATGCAGAGCCAGCAATTCTAGGCTGTGAGAGTGTCCTTGAAAGCATCATCGAGAAGAGTTTTGATACAGTATGTTTAGCAACAATAGCATGTGGCATATTTCTTAAGTTGCCTTTTCAAGAACATTTTCAAACTAGTGAATGAATCAGTTGATGCCCCTCTGGGGGAAAGTCAGCCCACAAACCCAGTTGATGTCCTAAAAGTGGTCAGTATTAATATACAGTGTACATGACCGGTACTTTATCAGTTAAACTTGTAAAACCACTCTAATTAAGAGAACTGTTGTTTAAACTGCCCTGGTACATTTTCTTCTCACTTCCTCTTTAGTCTCTAATCTTTTTTTTTTTTGGTCTGTGTTCCTCTCTTTTATTCCCCAAACTCCTGATTAATGAGTCACTCGTTATTTAGGCTCAAACACTGACAAAAGAGAAACTGAGAGTCATTTCATTTGCACCAGAGTAAAAGTAAAATCCTTTACTTTGTGCTGTTGAGCTTAAATCTAGGTTTGGAAAAAAAGACATGTTGCCTGAACATCTAAACTGTCAAGAAAGAGTTTTACTTCATTTCTCCCTTTCAGGTTAATTTAAAAAAAAGAGGTAGTTCAGGTACTTTATTAGGTAAATTATTCCTGAGAGGGCTGAAGGGACACACCAATCAGAGCTAATCTCGTTTGATTCTAAACAAGAAACGCAGTTACCTTTAACCTTACCCACTCAGCTGTGCAATTGTTCACTCAATAGAAAGAGCAACTCCGTGTGTAATTAGCGGAAGACCCCTTTATGAATGGAATTAGCATCATCTTTGTCCTCTCACCAGGAGTATAGTCCTAATTATCCATCTGCATGTTCCAAGGGATGCCATACACAAGGCAGAGGAGGATAAATGCATTCTGGCCCTTTTTCTGGCCCTCGTTTACTGAACTGAAAAAAAAAAAGATTTGGAAAAAGCGCAGACTTTTGTCCAGTGAAATGAGGGCAAACTCACAAGTGCTAATTGATGTCTGACTGCAGATGGGTCTCGTTAATTTTCCACCACTGGGTCACACTATAACCCCCGGCATGGCCCTTTATGAGTGAGTGTGTGTGTGTTTGTCTAAATGTGTTTGTAGTGATGGTCTGTCTGTGTGTGTGTGAGTGTGTGTGAGTGTGTGCACCCAGTGTTCAGTGTTTTGGGTGAGATCATTTTAAGAGGAGAAGTGGGGGCGCCCAGAGAATAAAGAAACAATCCAGTGCTGGGTGCCTGCACAGCGCCCAACCTTGCCTCTGATTAAAAATGCTAATATGCCTTCTTTGTGCTTTGATGTGGCACGAACAATGGTGGTGGCGTTGGTGGGGCGGCGTTACTGTGAGACGATGTAATCCTTTATTTGTCGCCATGCAATGACACCCAGCTGAGCGCTGTGAAAGTCCAAATCAATCATGTCACAGGGAGCCGCCGTGAGTCTGCCAGCTAACTATCCCCCCCTACTCTTCAACTTCCAAGGCTGCGCAACTCTAATTAGCTTCCCTTTCTCAACATGGTTCAGAAGGAGGGAACCAAGAAAGATATGAAAAGAGAAAGTTATTCAGCAACAGCATGAAGTACTGCACCAAATACACTCTCAGGCACCAGACACATGAAACAGGCTAACAAGTAGCACATATCACACATTTTAGGAGAAAAGGGAGCTGCTGTGAAAATCTTTTGTTGAGTCTGATGGATATTTTATGTTGGAAAAATGGCTAGAGAAAGAAATACTCCTCCCAGTAAATCCAACATTTCCTTCCTTCCTTTACATGTTGTGTTATCTTGGGTTGCTAGCTAGCTAGCTATTTCAGTGTCTGGTAATCCTCCAATCAGGAATACAGGAAATATCAGTTTTAGTATTTATTTGCTGACCTGTGTACATACAGTATATTCAAAACAAACCATAGAAAATATCCCAGCATGCACAGATTGTTTTACACTGGTGTCTAAATTACAGTTGAGAATTGACAGCCTACACAGACTGGCTTCTGTGTAGACCTCTTCAGTTAATTTCACATCGTTGCATTATTGTATGTCCAAATGCTTGAACCAGATATTTTGACAGCAGGGATTTCCAGGTGATGGGAACTTCTCTGGATCTTTAGATGCTGACCTTGTGTGACTATTAGGTGCCAGTGGAGAAGCCCATCTAGGAGCCCATCAGCTAACTCTTTCCAGTTTTTACATGTTTCAAATACAGAAGATTTGACATGGGGGCGTGGCAACTATTGACTTCTTCGAACACTGACTAATTGAAAGTTAAGCAAAAAGTAACTTAACTAATAAACTTATGTCAACTATCTGCCTGCTCAGAAGTGAGTGTCCACATGTGACCTTCATGTAGTGTAGAAACATCTTTTTCTTGACATTGCATTAATTAGCAGGCCTACAAAAACAATGTTTTTTTTTTACTCATATAAATACATAAAGAACATATACAAAGCACATACAGAAGGGATACAGAACAGTGTAACCTGTTCATACCTTTGCACTAATTACAGAAATTTTTGACTTGTAAACTTACTTTACTTTCTAAAGAAATAACACCTATTCACACACAAACTGTGCCTTCAAGAAAGTGTACAGTTAGTCCACTGTCAACCCAACTGTGGATAGAGACTGTTTCACTTTTCAGACACTCGCATCTTCCTATTGTATTGCTCACTTTTAGAGTTTTGACCAAAATTTCCTGGCATGTTTACCATGTTTACTCTACTTTCATCACGCCACGATCAGGATGTGACACTGCCGTGACTCTGTTTCAAGACGTCTCCTCAGCTTGAAACCATCATTGTTGTCACACCCTGGCGATCTGTCGCTCAGCTGCACGCGCACAAAGCTTGAAGATATTCTCTTCAGAGAGCTGCGTGTATGGTTGTGTGTGTGTGTGTGTGTATGGGTGTGTGTGTGTGTGTGTGTGTGTGTGTGTGTCTGAGAGACAGAAGAGGGGGTGCTGGGATATGAAGTAGAAGGGCTTTTATCAGCCTCTGAGTTGGAAGTCTTTGAGGGCCTCCTCAGAAGCTCAGCATTTCTTCCATTGTTCTATTTCCATCCCTCGCTTCGCTCCTGTCACATGTAGAATTACAAAAGGCCTCCTATACCCCCCTTACTCCTCCCCCCACCCATACCCCTCCTCTTAACTCATATCCCAGCCCTTTTCCCCATGTTCCAACGTCAGAGAGGCATATAACCCACTTAGATTATTCTCAAAATACTTCACAACTTTACAGTGTTCCCACCGCAAATTGGAGTTCAGGCAAAGAACTGGAACTGGAAAGCTGAGGTTGTGAACTTCGGCTGGTTTGAAGTGAATCTCCTAATTTAACCCCGGTCCCTCCCTGTTACAGAAAATGAAAACACTCCTGTGTACTGTAGTTACACTGTGTCACACACCATGTACACATGGTAACAGTCTTATAGGACATATTCCTGCCTTGTCTTGGTTCCCCCCCTTGGAGTCCAATATTGTAAATATGTGCAGATCAGTGCAGCTTTAACATGAAAAATACACCTCACACACTCACCATCTAACCTAAGGGACAGATGGAGAGATTACCTGGTGTCTGCATGTCATCCTCCGGCAAGACAGCATGTTTACTGTATACGATAAAGTGAAATCCTATCACAGCGGGAGCTGACTCTGTCTTTCTCTCAGACACATGCACAGCCACACACACACACACACACACACGCACTGATATGTGAGACCATGAAAAGCCTGCCTGCAGGCCTGCACCCGCTAACAGGTGAAGCTGATGTGACATCTTGGCAACAAGAGACAGAACCCCTTCCTCTGCTGTCCTCTTGCTTCTTCTATTACCCCTTATTTTTCCCTTTATCTTGTCCTGGCTTTTCTTCCTTGTCATTTCCTCCCTCCTTTTTGTTTCCCCTCCTTCTGTCCGATCTTTTCTTTGCCTTCTGCCCTTGTTGTCCTCATCCCTTCCCCCCTTTCTGCCCTTAGGCACACAGCGACTTCAGGTTTCAGAGGTAGATACAGCAAAAAGAGGATTAGCGGACCACTTCCTTAAACATAAACTATAGCAGGTGTATTGGAAATCCCCCTGTTTTGCTTTTGTGCAGCAGATATCACCTTTGATTTTTGAGACGTATCACCTGAGAGCAAGTGAAACCAAAATATGAGCCAAGGAATGCAAATAGAGTTATGCCTCTGCCTCTGTTACACACCAAACATTAACCATGTGTCGCTGGTGGTGTAATAACTCCTCCTTTGTGCATCGACCCAGCTGATCCTGTCCAACATAATCCAACATGACACCAGCTTGTGCAAACAACAACTTGGCCATGTTATCTGTGCCATTTACCTCCCCTCACTCCCACCTTTTCTTCCCTAACCAGGCTACTTTTTTCTTTTTTCATCCCTCCACAGGAGATAACGAGAGGTGATTTCAAACTCTCTCTATTCAGATGCTGTCAGAGAGCTCGTTCCTCTGCGTGTCATGTGAGAGTTCACGTGTGTGTGTGTTCATGTGTGTGTAAGGTGAATAAAGGTATCATTGTTGTTTGCAGGTGTGTGCTTGTGCCAGGCAGGCTTCAGCGGAGGATTCGGAGAACAATGGCTCTCTGTTGGAGGACACACCTGAGTCAGAGAGGGGAGGTGAGAGGGCCTGATCGCAGGAAGATTACACAAGAGCAGACTTCATTAAACCTGACGGGGGCAATAGAGGGATGGAGGGAAGGAGGGGAAGGAGAGATAAAAAGGTGCAGAAACATGGAGAGAGGGAGGGAGAGGAGAAGAAGAGAGGGATAGGTAAGGCGAGGCAGAGGGACTGAGAACTTGGGGGGACTGGGGGGCTGAAGACAGCTGAAACAGAGGGTGGAGAGTCAGAGTCTCAAAGTGAGCTAAATGTTAAATGAAAACCCATGAGGACACGGGAGTCAAGGTGACTGTGGATGCACAGCAGGTGCAACTTTACATGAAGAGCATTTCTATTAATGTGTACAACAAGCTTGTCGCATGTGTAAGACATGATGGGATATATGGAGACAAAAACCAACAACGAGGTGTGAACGTTGTCAAGTTATTTACACATAGAATTTACAGTTAGTTTTTTCTGACATAAAGAAAAATGTTAGCCTATTTTTTACTCCAGCCTGTTTTCTTTCTCTGCACAAACTCCACCTCTTTTGCTGCTGCGGCAGGAGTCAAGGTTGTTGAAAAAAGTAAAACTCATTGAAAATATAAAAATGTGAACTGTAAAACCTAACTCATGGTAAAAAGCTCAATAGAACTAAGATGAATTACAGAGTTGGGTAATTATTTCTTGTGGGTTTGCCAATCTGAGCACGTTACCTGGTGTAATGTGACAGGTGTTGTAGTTAAGCTCTTGTTAAAATCAATTATTTATTCCAGGAGATTTAGGTAAAAAAAATATATAATAAAAATGATTTTGCCTGTATATTTTTTTTTTAAAAAAAGGTATGATGGTCTTTACCCTTAAAGTACCGGGTTTGGTATCCATACTAAATGCAGTTCTGTCTAAGTTGTCCAGGTTTGGGGTTGAATCAGCAGCTTGATTTCAGCCTTTTGGCATCTGAGACCTCAGAGTGACTTAAAACCTGCTGTGTACATTTTGTGTTGACTGAAAAGTAATAAACAATTTGTAAGTCTCTTATAGAAAGGAAACTGTAAGATGCTTTTATATTTCTAAATTCATAAAAAATACTGTTAATTTCAAATGAAAAGGCTGCAGACCCCAAGAATCAAAGTCAAATTTGGGGGAAATCCTGAAGCCCCTGAATAATCAAAGCACTGCTGCTTATTCAAAGGAAGAGTCTCTATAATATCTTTGAATGTGTACAATATGTCTACATTATATCTCCATTATCCCCTTATATAAATGATACGAAACATATGTTTGTAACAGCATAGATGAATACCTCCTTCTCATCTATCAAGTGAAAGCTTTAAGGAGAGACACTTCAGCTCCACTTTTCCAAATCTGTATTTATACAAGACATATGCAGGACTGAAGGGAACTCCTGTGCAAAAGTCTGATGTTAAACATCCATTTACAAACAGCTGGAGGGTTGTAAACATAACGGCAAAATCTTTATGGAGAGAATGTGGAACACCAGCTTGTAAATGACAGACTTTAAGCTGCTGGGGGTGGGAGCAATGCAGGACAGAGCAGGATCATATAAGATGACTTATGATCCATATGGAGACACGGACATCTCCTGCTGAGAATTGTGTAAATGTGTTTGATCATATGGTATCCTAGAATGTGCTGCATGAGAAGCTAAGCCCTGTTTTATGTACTGATGATAATTATCATATTTTTCATGTGTTTGCAAACATGTGGTTTATTTAAAGGCAGAGGTGTGTGAGAGAGATGTTCACAAAGTGAAACAAACAAAAATCAGTTGTGCATGTCGGTATTGTTGTGTGGGAGTCTTATCGTAATGTTTGTGGTTTGGTTATTTCCTGTTTTATGTTGGTAGTCTCTCCTCTTTGTTTTCTTCACTTCCTGTCTTTGTTACATTGCTTTGTTTTTTATGTCACCTGTGTTTGATTAGCTAATTAGTCCCAAGTGTATTAGTTCAGATGTTTTCCCTTTTTCTGTTGTCTGTTAGTCTCTTTTGGTTCGAGATTATTTGTCGCAAAGGGACCATTCAGGTTGTCAGAAAAGTTTGAAATCAACAATTTGGAGCTGGTCACTGACTGGCCTGGAACAGTGTGACCCGAAAAGTAACTAGTAACTAAAGATGTGGTGGAGTAAAAAGTAGAATATTTGCCACTGAGATGCAGAATATGTGTAAAAGCTGCATGAAATATAAACACTCAAGTTAAGTGCAAATACCTTGAATTTGTACTTAGATATTTGAGTGTGTAGGCCTACTTAGTAAAATTCCACCAATGTACATTAGTCAAGCAAAGACAACGCCAATGTGTCCTGTAGCATGCCAATTATACAGAGAAGTGCTCCAGACCTGAAGAATGTTCAGTGCTGTTAGACTACAAACAACAATTTTGAAAAGAGGAGGAATCTAATTCAGACGCTTTTGTTACTGATTTGTGACATGTTCATGGCTCAGAGTCTGATAAAAAGGAGGAGAAGTGGTGCAAAGATGACAAAAGAAAATTGCATTGAAAAACTTTGGGAGCAATTTGGCTCTCTCCCTCCTTCTCCATCCTTCAATCATCCCTCCCTCCTGTCTCTCTTTCCGCAAAAGTTCAGAAAGTCAAAGCATCCCCACTTTCATACAGGATGAACGCTGTTTCTGTCTCAACTCCTCAAACATGAAACGCAAATGGTATGTAAATGTCGTCTTTGATTCTGTCTAATGTATCCAGGGTACAAGGTGCGAAGAATAAAAGAGCCTTCTCCTCTCTGCCTATAAAGCGTTACGGCACACCTTTACAGGACAGTGGACCCCCTGCTGTGAGGATAATAGGAAGAAATTGTTTTCCTATGAGATGAAGTGATAAAGGGAAAAGTACGATTTTTCAAAGACTTTGCCGCTCCTCTTCAACACCCTCCACGCATTCCTTCTGGAGTGCATGAGAGAGAAATTGTCGAGCGCTAATTGAGTGATAGCTGATTGTTGAAGTGTTCATCTTTGATGTTTTTCTCTTTTTTCTGTGGATGTAAATGAAACATCAAGAAAGTGGCAGATGTTTTGCGAGGAATTAGGATGAAGTTGGAATTTAAAGGAGGATAGTTTGCATGTGTGTGTCTTTCCATATGTGTGTGTATCAACGGGCATGCTGCTTCAGTGTGAGGTGGGAGCTGATCTGTGTGTTAAAGAAGCAGCAACAGACAACATCATTATGCAGTGTTATGTTGTAGCTGGTTAATGTGGAAGTTTTAACTACTTTATACTGTACACTGTCAGGTACTAATAAGATCTTACTTTAGTGGAACTGCAACCAACTCAGAGATTTCTGCAAGGTGACAAGAAAACCTACCTACACAGCTGCTTTTTTAAAAGTCCTGTCATAACATTATGACCACAAGAGGGCTCTGTCACTTAATCGTAAATGTATCATTTAAAGAATTAACCAAAAAAGATGAATGCCTCTACTTCTTGCAGGGACAGCTGATTTAATCAGACATTGTTTTGTGTATCATGTGTTTATGTAAAATCTCTGATCAGTATTGTGTCATTTAAATGGGCAAAGCAGAAAGGAGATGCTGGCAGGTAGCGGATGATGATGCCCCTGTGAGACACCTGGGGGCAGATCACAATTTCTGAAGTTACACTGATTCTGCTCTGAGTTTATTTCCTAAACTTTGGAGATTAAAAATTAAATTTTCTTCTCTGCAACTTGTTTTCAACAGCGTGCCGCTGAGTGCTGAACTGTTTTGTCATTCGTCTCTTTTCATTGACTGCTAACTGAAAGTAATCACATTTTACTTTTTTGGGTGGTGATGACCTCATAAACTAAAACCACAGACAATTACAGCTTCATCTAAAACTAGAAACCTAACATGTAGACCACCTCAGAGCTTTGAGAGGTACAGAGAGCAGTGCTGGGCACACCCCATGCAGGCTTTATAAGAGAAGTGCTATTTTTTAATAAGCCCTAAAACAAACAATTAGTAGAGGTTTTATATGATATCATCATTTGTTCTTGCAGCATTTTGTACTGTATAAGCTCAAGTCAACCCACAGTCTTTAAAGGCAGACCTTTGGGGAAGGCATTGCTATAGTCTAACCAACAGGAGAGTTTTCCTGCATCAGTCTTAGACATGAAGCCTTTTACTCCGAATATAAGATAAAAAGGGAAGTTGGTGGTGTGGTTTCTTGCAAGGCAGCTGAACTGCTCAGATCTCAAGTCTGAAGTCTCACAGGTCCATTTTGAAAAAAGTTACAACCAGATTTGTTTGCGTCCAGTCAGAATATGGCCAGACCAACCAGCGTCCTTTGAGGAGAAGGAGGTGGTCGCTATGGGCATGGTTTAGTTTTGATGAAAGCACCTTCAAGCTTGTAACAATAGCGGCCACTGAAGAGGTTTGCATCTTTTTTTTGCATTTTATTTATTTTTTTGCAGTTTTATCAGAACGGGACAACATTTCCTCTTTAAAAGAGTAATGAATGACAGAATGTTCATCTAATCACCTTCAACTTTTTTCTTAAAAAACAATCTGCCCCTTTTAAACACTGTCTATGGATTGTTTCCTAGATGGACATGTGAAATACATCCTTCTGATATGTACACATTCCATCTTGGTGTGTCATAGTTGACCATAGTTTTCAGGTCACTATGGTCAGAACCAAGAATAACACTCAGGTTTCTGACCTGCAAGGTACTTTGCATGAAGAGAGAAGTGAAAGAGAGAAGTGAAAAACACATTTGTTTTCCATAAAAGCCATGCCATATGTCATGAAGGTTGTACATCCATAAAAATTGAGAATATTACTATAACTGCAGCATTTCAACAAATTCAAAAACCAAGTCACTTTGCACTCTGTGCATTTATGTCAAAACATCATTTTAACATTAATGCAAACATCTTACATAGACATAGAAGACATAGAAGACCTAACATAAGACACAGGTTTTGCAGGTTTACCATCAGTTGCTTAGGACTTCATGTTTCCACACCAACAAAGACTGCATGTGACTACACTGGCAGGCCTGATCCAGCTGGGCTTGACAGCAGAGCACACATGAAAGAAAGGGATGGAAGGATGGAGTGGTGAGAGCAGGGAGAAAAGCGAGGGATGGACAGAAACACACACTGGGATCCTGCTGTTCACAGCAGCAGGTGCAAAGGGGGGAGCAGGAGAGGGGGAGTAATGGAGGGGTGCACAAGCGTTTTTGTGGAAAGTAGAAAGAGAGGGTGCTGGGGTGGGGTGGGGGTGGGAGTGGGGGGTGGGTGAGATGGGGGTAACATATGGGTAGCATTCACTGAATCAAACTCAGTGCCTATAAGCCAATGAGATGGAGTCCCTGCATGGGTTCCAATAAATGGAATCCCTGTTTGATTTTGCACTACCATGAGCTTTTCATTATGATCCATTGAACTTAGGCGCTCTGATGATGCTCTGAACTGCAAGAGGCAGTATAGCCAACACTGGCAACAGCAGGAAGGCACACACTTAACTGTCTGCTGCCCGCTGTGTGAAGGTAAAAAGCGGAGACAGCAAAGGCTGTCGATTGCAAAGACAAGAACTACCTTTTGACCTGGTCCAAGATTGTGAGTGCAGTATTTTCATGTAGCATGCTATAATTCTGTCATGATATTGAAATGTACGACTGCAGCAGTCCCTTTTCTGCCTCCTTTCACATCCAATACTGCAAGCACAGTATTTGTAGATTATGGGGAAAATTTGGTCTTAAGCCCTTAAAAAATGTAAGAAAAATCTGTAAATTCCCCTCTTGAACAATAGTGTTCTTCTGTTATAATGAAAAATACATATTTTCACGTGAAGAGGCTGTAGGAGAAGTAACCAAGCACAACATTTTTCATTGGTTACTGTGTTTTATTATGCCGTAAAATAGGATAACTAACTGACTGAACCAGTGCTAACATCTTTGCCTGCACTCCCCTGAGCTAGCTTGTGCCCTAACAAAGATTTTTCAAAAAACCCCAGAGTAGGGGAGATGGAGCGGGGGATATATCAAATTACAGTACATCAGTCTTGAGGAGAGGCATCTTTCTTGAAGACTGGGCGTTGACAGACAGCAAGAGAACAGGCAAGGGAGGAAAGCTGAGGATCTCTGCCTTTGATGAGACATAACAATATCCAAATCCCCGACCGCCTCTTATTTAAGTTACTGAGGACTCTAAAAAAGGGAAGTTCTTCCAAAGTCGCTCAGAAGCTTGTGCGCTTTAGGTGAAGGGAGGGAATGGAGGGAGCAAGAAGTAGAAGGGTGGGGGAAAGAAGATAATGTTTATGCATTAGATTTTCAAAGCGCTTTTTTCTGCAAGGAAATTCAGATTCAAAGGTGTACTTCTTGCAGGAAGATCTAAAGGATTCTTTCTCCCTCTCCCTGTTATTGCTTGAGTGACAAAGTCTCTCTGTAGCTTAGCCAGGACTTTGTATGCACATGGTAACTGAGCGTGAGTAGGCCCTACATAGCTACAGTACATTCACCAAGGGGATTGAGTGATGTATAAGTGTATATTTTATATATAATATTTTCTACGCTCAAACTACATATTTGACATCAAAGAGAACAGTAACGCTAAAGTAACACCTCGGCTAGGCAATCAAATGCTACTGTTAACTCGAGTCAAGCACTCTGCCGCCCACAAGCATTGCCACTGTGCTCACAATGGAGTCTGAACTGTGTGCCCGCGCTTATCACTCCAAATTCAAACTCATCGGAGCAATATTAGCTGAGACTTTTTCTAAGTGGAAGTTTGAACTCAAAAACTTCACAGGCAGAGCACTTTGAAAAAGCTGAAGGAGCGGAGATGAGAGCGCGAGGGTGTGTATGTGCACGCCTGCATCGGGATAGTTGCTGAGCGCAGCACTCGTACATACGTGTGATTAAAAATTCAAATGAGCGCCTTTAGAATCGATGGAAGGCTTTGAGGCTCCGTAATGAGGCTGATATATGAAGTTTAAACATTCGGAGCCGCTGGAAGTGCCACCGTGGAAAAAGAGACAGAGAAAGGGGAGGGAGGCAAAGAAAAAAAGGGGAAGATTTGTGGCTTTGATGCAGGGATATCACCGTGGGGCATGGCTGGTTGGCTGGTGTTGGCTGGTACTGGGATCCGGAGCGCTTTCAGAGTGTTTGCAACGTTCCCCAAGACGCCATTTCGAGCAATCCCTCGCCAACAGTCCACGACAAACTGGGAGGAAGGAGGGATGGAAGCGGAAGAGAAGCAGAAGCGGAGAAATCACGTAGAGAATGAAGAGTGGATGGATCCGGAGAAAGTGGTACAGAGTGGATAAGGACAGGGAGAGAGGGGGGGTTAAAAGAAGAGTGATCACAGAGGCAGAGGAGGGGAACAATGAGAGTGACAAAGAAGTGCCTGCTATCAGTTCTCTGTATATACCCTTCAATCACATACACACTCATATGACAACACATGTACAAACACACACAATAGCACAAGTAAGAGCAGGGGGGTCGGGGGTGGGGGGGTGGTAAAGGG
>JAPZDV010000020.1:24123699-24133953 GCA_029814665.1 Acanthurus lineatus
CGGGGGTGGGGGGGTGGTAAAGGGATCTGGGACAGGAGGGGAGAAGTATTAGTTCACATGCCACTGTGTGTATGTGTGTGACCACATTTGGACACACACACACCCACACACACACACACACGCACACGCACACACTCACACATGCACACACTGTTTTACTTCTACCTCTGGAAGCAGTGGGAGTCTAGTGCCACTTTGAACTTGCCTACCATTAAAAGCCTGACAGAGTTTTGAAGAGGCCTATTGAAAGGGAACCTGTGCATTTATGATGTAAATGTATTTTTTTCCAACCCTTTCTTCTTCTCCCCCCTTTTTTTTATTTTGACAGCCTTTGAAATTTGTCATATGCACATCCAATTTAACAGCCAGAAAAGACTTCTTTGGCCACCTTTTTTCTTTTTCGCAACAGTCCATTTTCATATCAACTTGAAAGGAATTGGCTGAATATTTTTTGCTTGATTTACTTTAATGTGATCATCACTGTTTCAGTTGCTCAATGTGTTGGAGTTACATTCTTTTAGTAAGGTAATTTTCTGTCAGATTTACTCTCATACCCAATTCTTCAAACGAGGGAAAACAAGTGATTTCTCTAAAAGAAAACATCTGCAGTCCCTGTGTATAGCCTTTCCTTTTATTTAAACTGTCTGTTTTGACCTGTCCTTTAATTTCTGGCACATGTCCCCTTTAACCGCTCTGAACTCCTGGGTCAAACAGCATTTGAAAATAATTTTTGGTGTTTCTCTTAACCACCTTGCAGCTCCAAATTACTCTTTTTACTGGGTCAAACAGCATAGGCTGTCCCCTTTAAAACGTCAATCACAGGCAAGGTATGTTCAAATAATGATAATATGAGGATCACTGTGGTGTCACTTTTGCTGAATTTGATGAACATTTGTTTCTGCACACAAAGAAGCCAAACTTTCTGTTCTTCACATCATAAAAAACATTCAGTTGCTGGGAAATTACAAGTTTTAACTTTTAAAATTCTAAAGATTGTAGCAAAAACTACATCAGCCCATCACTCTACTAAAAACAGAGTATTAGATGGTGTTGCACATCTATGTCCAGCGTAATGTGTGTGTTAAACTATGAAACTAAGTCACTACATTCTATAATATTGTATCACATCATAATTTCATCATCAATGGTAACAACTTACATAGACATAGAAGACCTTGCATAAGACACAGGTTTAGCAGGTTTACCATTTGTAGCTTAGGACTGCTTGTCTCCACACTAACAAAGACTGCATGTGACTACACTGGCAGGCCTGATCCAGCTGGGCTTGGCAGCAGCTTTATCTGTTTTGAACAAAAAAATAAGAAACGTGTGTTTCATGTATTTCCTCTTGTTTGTGATGAAACTGTTGCTTGAATGATTGCCCTCAGGAATGTTTGGGGGTAACTAGTCATATTTAACCAATTTGCGTAAATTAATCACCAAAAAATAAATGTAAACATTCAATAAGTTAAAAATCATTAAGTGTTACACCATCAAGAGTATGTTGGCTTAAAATTAGCTGTATTTATGTCTAGATGAGATCCATTCATTCGGCTGTTTGTCCTCAAATTCTGAATGTTGTTTTCTTATTAGATATCATGTTTGAATTTGCACTGCCTCTCTTCTGCAAATCAGATCAGCGCACATTGCTTTGGGCAACCTGAGTTTGCCATGCCTACGACCAGCAGACAAGAACGCCTTTCAGTTCCTGAAATTCAAACAATATTTTCCTCATGAAATCAGAAAAAGCACTCCAACACGACAGTACAGATTAAAGCTTGTTTACCAGCAGTGAAAACACTGTCAACATCAAAATGCTCGATGTCAAGCCTCAGGAAACATCTCCAGGAAGTTCGTGTAACTACAATCAGTCGCTTAAAATAAAGTTTTCAAGTTTAAACATTTGTCAGTCAGGCCACGTAACATTTGAGAAACCATAAAATCTTTCAAATTTTTTTTTATACACAGAAGTGAAGCAAATCTGCAGCCGTGCCAGAGAACAGAGTTTGTGTCCTGTTTTGTTTGTTTTGCCATGACCATGATTTAAGTCTGACTAATTATATTGTAGTTTTATGTTTTATGTGTAAAAAAAACTTCTTCCTGTCTTGTTTCATTAGCTGCAAAGATAAATGCAACCACTAAACCTTGTACGATTAGTTTTGGGAGGAGTGGTACACAACTGCTTGATTTAAAAAAAACAAAAACAAAAAACATTTCTTTTCAGTTATTCTTTTGACCCATCAATATGAAACGATCTCTAGTTATCCAGCTTCCTCCAACCCAGGAGAACTGTGTGTGTATCCGTGTGTGTTTGGATGGGTTCAAAGCTTCCAGCTGGACGCAGCAGTGGTTAGATGAGTGAGGAAAGTCCAAGCATGAGAGTGCTTGGTGAGTCTGACGTGGGAGTGTTCAGTGTTTGGGAGGGGGGGGGTCGCGACAGCTGGAGGCCGACTGCGCTTCACTTGCTTTTCCACCTGTCAGTAACCTCCCCCAGCAGAACAAAACACAAGTTTTAATATGAAGATATATGCAAAGTCAGCCCACTCACACACACACACACATGGATTACACAGGGCAGAGGTCACCTGAGAAAGCCCACAAGCTTTCCTCATGTGATACTGGAGTTATCATCGCTACACACTGCTAAACAGCACACACGTCAACATTCATTTTCGGAAAGCTGCAATGTACCTGCAGATAGATAGATAGATAGATAGATAGATAGATAGATAGATAGAAATGTGTGATGACCCTCTCTAACACAGCAATACTTTTAGATGTAAGTATATGATAAAAAAGGTACATTAAAAAATACACATTAATATCATAAATACAAATAAATAAATGCTATAAGTAATGTCAAAGGTGTAACTAAATGCAAATCTCCAAATACTCTTGCACTCTTGCCATAAAGTATCTATATATATATATGTACACACACATATATACCCATTAGAGCTGATGTGTATCTTACTTCAGTGCGGGACCACCTACAGTTTGAGAAAGACACTTTGTACGGTATCCTTCACTTATTCACTCACACACACCCGCACGCTGTGTTGTTGTGCCCATCCGTGGTGGCTGAGTGTTAATAAAGCCTAATCCCCGCCGTGCATCCTCTCTCTGTTCCACAACTCCTGCTGGTCGTCTGTCTCAAGAGTGCCGTAATTTACTGTCACAGAACTCCTCAAACCGGCCACCACACAGTGCGCTGAGGGGGACGGGAGACTAGGTAACACACATCAGTGTCAAAAAGAGGGAAAAAACATTTCTAGTCCCCCCCCTCTGGAAAAAAAAAGAATAAAGTCTTAAAAAATAATGGAGGTGGGGAAAGAAACTGTTTTTCACAGACTCAAACACACACAGCAGTTTGCCCAGCTTTGTTTAGGCTTTCCCTTTTTTTCAGAAAGGAGAAAAGGAGGGGTGGAAAAATTGCTTGGCGGTTGTCAACGATTGAAGCCACAGCCACACCTGGCATCGTGCGACTGGTCTTTGATCACTTGTCGAGTGAAATTCCACCACTGGATTAAAGTGAAGGAGGGGGCAACCAGGGGTGGGACGACCAGAAAGAGTGACAAAGACGGAAAATACAGAGAGGACGACTTGTCTGAAATGCAACTCTTTGTGTTCTGGGCCTTAAAAGTCGAATGCACTGCCCTGTTGACTGTAATTAAAATCAACATGAATTGTCGAAATTGTCCTGCCCCTTTTTTCTGCATGAACTTTGTGTTTGAACTTTATCACAAATGAAATAAATAACAAATAAACAGAAATTGCAAATGAAGAACCAAACCATTTAAATACCTTCAGTTGTAATATTATGGTATTTATGGTAATGAAAGTATGCTAAATAATGTTGTAGAAGTTAAACAATACAAACATAGAGGAAAAAATATAAAGATTTTCAAGATGTCAGACTGAGAAGAATCAAATCCAGATATGAATCTTTCCTTAAATGAGTGTAAGAGCCTGATGTTTCTATGAGTGACTCTGTGTTTTGTATGCTCATACAGGTGAAAGCATGAATATAGTATTACAGCTGTTGTATGATGTATATATAAGTAGATATTACTTTCACATTCAAGGTCTGAAGTAGATCAAACAAACCTTTCAATATGCAGTTTTCTCCTTTTTCTCCCCTTTTGTAAATATAATATTTTTTATTGTCTTATTCTGTTATGACAATATTATGTACCGTATAAATCTTAATCCAGCTCTTTATAATTGATTTTTATGCTAAATATTCAAATTTAAAATAGCTGCATTGTTTTTATAAAACTGGCATATTTAATTTGAATTGGAAATCTGAATTCTCTGGGTTTAAAAGATGCAAAAGTGTCAAGTTAAAGTGCAATATTATATATATTTATCTTATTCATATTTACTGACTGAGGCTTCTTATTTATTAGATTTTACTGTCTTGTTATCAAACAAAAAAAAACTAAAAAAAACTGTCTCTGATGTCTCAGTTGGTCTGTCAATACTTTCGGCCTTAACCACCCTGTCTATGGCTCTGCCTGTGACCACAAATCAAATTGTTCTTACTATGGGCATTAATCTTTAAAAGCATAGGAGTATCTATTTTCTTTCAATTTTTTAAGGCTAAATAATTTCCTGAAGAAGCTTAGTGCTGTTTGTTGTTGGAAAAAACTGTGCAATCAAGAGTAAATGATGAGTGTGTGTGAGATCAAAATTAAAAAAAAAAAAGTCACCATGCTCATGGTAATAAAGGAACATGTCACCCAGCGCAGTGATGAGACTACAAGGAGGAGTATTGCACAGGTTTAAACTAGACCTCTAAAATATTTGTTTTTAACAGATTTATTAAAGTGAAATGTAGAATCCAGAGCTTTATTCAAGAAGGGGTTAAAGCAAACAGTTCATTCACAAAACATTCATGTGACAGTATTATTTATGTGTTATGCATTAATGTTATTTCTCTGATCAAGAGCTTAAGACTTTGTTTTTATTTTTTGTATCCTTCCGCTTCTATTTTTTCAACTTTCTTTAGGCCATCTTTGTTTAAAACCTGAGGCATTATGACAAATAAGATAGATTTTGCCATTTTCATTTCAGTAAAAGGCACTGTAGGGTCCCAGTTCACCTGACTGCGACCTCATTATATGACATTGTATTTTGTGACAGGTGACAATCACACAATATAGTGTGAGTAAATGCAAAGCACCAGTTAAGCCCCTCTTTCAAACATGCCAGGACACTGAAGCTAAACTGTTAGCGATACCAAGTTAACACCTAGCGTGGGAGCCATGACAGAGCACCATACAGTGAATGGTGGGAGCGACCTTGGGTGAAGCACTAGGAATTCCCTCCACTTGACAGCTGGCTCTCACGTACACCCTTGACTTAGCATGTGCTAATGCTGTCAGAGATGGTTGGAAAGAGAAGTGCCAGCATGCTAATCTGTGCTATGTTTGCCACAAGGCTAAACTGAGCTGTCCAAAGCATGTACAGGGCGGTGTTGACAGTGGTGCTACCAGTTGTTCAATCCCCCACTGGGGTGGTACTGGGAGATGAAAGAGACCAAAGATTTCCCAGGTTTCCGAGGACAGTAACATCAACTCGGTGAGTCAATGGTGGGAGGGGCTGTAGTCATGCAGCTGCTCCAATGGCAATATAACCATGGGGGTTCACTGGCATAGGACATGTAAACTACACTAGCACAGTCATACTGGTATAGGCTACCCACATATAGAGAATATGAGGGTTTGTGAGTAACAGTTTCGTCCCTGTCGTCACAGCATTTTAATTAAGTTAACCCACATACAAGCTGTCACAAAGATGAAGAGGTTTATGAATAAAAGACAGAATTCAACTTAATCAGGAAACCACAGATAAAGCATGAATGTTTACTGTAATAAAGGATTAGTGCTCCTGTAGATGGAACTGATATTGAGCCCAGCGTTTGGTAGGTCTGAATATTTTTTCGCACACATTACAGGATTTTTTTTCACATTTAAACCTGATCTCACGGAATAGCCTGTTAAAATGCTTAACAACATTTTTGAACCCCTTCTTCTCAATGGTACACAGTGAACACTTATCTAGAGGAGGGTGTGATCATGCTCTAACTTCACAGAGGTGAAAAAACATTCAATAGATAGCTGACGCACCTCACACCCTGGGTCACACTGAACACAGGGAAGTGCAGGTGTACATACAGGGATCCAGGTGTAACACAGCTGATGCACTCACCCCCTTTTACTTGCACTGTGTCATTTCAGTGAGCTCAAAGTGTGTAAAGGAATCATATTAAAAGACAGGGCATAGATTACGACACTGACATACATATGTCATCAAAATTCATCCCATTAAACATGGCCGTCATGCTGCGTGGAGTTTGTGCATCAACTGCAGTTAGAAGGTCTCTGTGCCAAAACACTGGAGCTTAACTGTTAGCTAAAGCACATTACATTTTCATGTAGGGTGTTTGGTGAAATCAGGCTGCACATTGCTGACACATATTTTTAGGAAACATGATTCAGTAACACATTTTTCTAATATACTCTACAGTACATCAGATATTGACTATGCTCTTTTAAGTTTAAAGTAGAGCTGCAGTTTAGCAGAGGGTGTTAATAGGGGAACATAGTTTAGAACCGCTTTTGAGATCGAGCTGAGCAAATCTAAAATGTTTAACCAGGGTATAGCAGTATAACATTACATCAAATGTTGAGGATTAACTAATTTTTTAAGCAGGACAACCATCCTAAAGATAAAATAAAACTATGTCAGGATTCATGGAACCGCGTGGTAGAGTTTTTTTTCCAGTCACCAGATTTTAAAGCCACAAACAACTTCAAGAATATTTTACAGGGAAAAAGGTGAACACATGCCTGAGACTCCAAAGACTAACAATGTTGATTTTTTTGTTTATTTGTTTTTTAGTTTTTTGTTCACTAAATGAGTCAAACTTCACCTCTTGGCAAATTCTCAAACTTGAACCCGGCCACATTTGCCAAAATCCAATTCTTTGACTGATCCAGCAGATGGCAGCAGCCCCACCAAAAGAACCCTCAGTGTCTTGTCTTGCCTCTTGAGGCTGATTACAGAGCTGTGAAATCTTAGACAGGGCCCATGATGCTTGTGGGCATGGCCCATTTAATAAAGGTTTTTTTTATATGACATACTTCCCTTGTGTTGCATTTTACAAACATGTATGTCATCAAAAAACAACTTTATCCTTTCTGCTCTTCCAACGATGCAGGGGTCCGATGTTTTGATTTGATGTGGTTTTTCTATAAAATGTCAGTTAGTTCAGAACGTACAAGATGTTTGTCAAGATAAGCTAACTGTTTGGATTAGCCTGGGTTAGTTCAAAGTTGTTGAATAGCAACAAATTTAACGCATGGAAACAAATTTCATGTTTTTTGTGACAGTCAATATGACTGTCTTTCACCACCTTTCTACTGTTGAATGATGAACCATGCCGGAATGCATCAAGCACAAAATATGATATCTAACATAATATGATTCTAACACACAAATTCAGGATTATGTCCTGTGCGTGGTTAGGTTAAGGCAGCAAAAGCGCTTTGGTTAATAATGGGGAAAGATATTTGTGCTAGCTGTCATTAAAATCATGTGTTTGTGAAATAGTTACAAATTTTTAGCTACAAAATTCTTGAACACAGACACAAAATTTCCATTTGGAAGTCATGCTCACTGTCACAAATATAATGGACAATGTATTTGTGCGTGTGTGTATGTATATTCATGTATATACATATGCAGGGCTGTGGTAACCTCTAAAAGCCCTCTCCACCTTTCCTTGGTTCTATGGGAACCTGTGCACAGCTAATCCTCCTTTTGGCTGAAGAGGGCTTCTTCAAACAAATCATCCAGCTAAGAGCCACTGCTCCTCAAGTGGGCTCCTGGCTTTCTATGCCAAGCCTCACCAAAAAACCTCTCCCCTTTCTTCTCTCTTTTCTCGTATGCTTCACATAAAACAGCTACCTACGGTGAGGCAAATCCTCTCGTCTCTGTCTCTTTTCTTTCAGAGGCAGAGGAAGGAGAAAGGAATGGGGTGTGGATAAACCAGGCCAGCAGGAGATTGTCAAGTTGAAGATTTAAGATGACCTGTTCTGGAAGAGCGGGTGAATCTGGTAAAGCAGTCTTTAATGTTATGCAAGAGGAAAGTTAGGATAAAAGGGTGGGTTTCAGTACTTTATTGTGGCTCCTTCTGCTGTCTTTTATGAGGCATCAGATCTACTCATCTGTTTGTATCCACTGGAGCTACTAAGCTGGGTTAATCATCCATTATTTAGGACACCTTGGAGTGTATTACCCTATTAAACTCTGACCATTTACTATAAAGATAAGCAGTGTTACAGTTTCCTGGTAGCTGGCCTGGTCTAGCTCATACCATGTATCAAGGCTGAGTCCTTACTGCAGCAGCCCAGGTTTGGTTCCAGTCCAGGCTCTTTGCTGCATGTCAGTCCTTCTCTCTCTGATATTTTTGCTGGTTTTCTCCACAGTTTTCAAAATACACCAGAAATTGCTCAATATGGTCTTTTCAGACCATAGAACCTGATTACAGTTTCACAGTCTGCCATCTGCTTTGAGATGATTTTTTTCCCCTTCAAGAGTGGCCCCATCCTTGCCATTAAGCTGCCCATCGCTGCCATTAAGCTGCAACTCATAAACCACCCCAGTGAGTACAATACATATTGTATGCAATGTGTATCTGTGAAACCCTGTAGCTCCTCTAATGTTGCAGCAGTTCTCAGTGGTGTAAGTCATTTGTGCCCCACTCATACAGATTTAGTTTTAACTCTTTGGCTTTGCAATGCTCTTTATGTTTAAAGTTTGTGCTCTCTTGCTTTTAAAACTGCTGCCATGATCCAGACCAAGTTTATTTTAAACCAGGATGCACATTTGAGGTCTTGTCCGTATCTTTCACCTGATCATTTTTTCTTTGATTCTTTTCAGTAATCTTGCTGAAGGTTTGGAGTTCTTCTCTTTTTGCCCAATAACCAGTCCAAACCAAAGCCCTTTATTACTCCTAGATCTGTTCAACGTCAACATCAGCTGTTTGTTGTGCTTTGGGTTTAGCTAGTGAAGTATAAAATATAAACCAGCTGTTGGGCTGTCTGCAGATCACTTGTCATATAAATGAATGTGATTTCTATGTTCGCATTTAGATTATTTTGTGGAGTTTTTCTAACCATTATTTTTTGAAACAAATAAATTAATTGCATCCACTGGGATTTAGCATATAACAATAAAAACATTAGAAAATCCTTTAAACATAAGAGGGTACTTTACAGTGAATACCCTTTTGGTTTCACAACTGTCACACTTGATCATTCCGCTGGTAGCACTTAAGCAAACTGTGGGAAATGTAATAGTGAATTAAAATTAGCGATAATCTCCAGAGACGCCCACAAACCTTCTTTTGTCAAATTCTCCTTTCTGTGCTGCAAGTGAATTTAATGATACATTAAATGATGAACAATGCCTTTAAAAGTTGCTTTAAAAATTGCAAGAAGTAAACTTTGTTATCTGTAAATTTGCTAGATTAATGGTAGATATTGTATCCCTCCAAAGGTTTCACACAGGTTTTATTTTGCAGCCTTTTTTTTAAAAAAGAATGATTGATCATTACATATACTATTGTTAGAACAGTTGTTAATACTTAGCTTTGTTGGTGTGGCTTGCCTTTGATTGGCATCAAGAATTTGTTTAAGGCATTTTTGTGTACATAACCTTCCCAACAAAACCTACATTATCTTATCAGGCATCATGAGGTCTTCCAAGAGTTTACACAAACTGTGAGTACTTTTTAAGAAAACCAACAGAAATGAAAAAGTTATGTTTTACAAACTAAATGCTATTTGGTGGTCAAAGGCCAGGAAGGAGGAAGAAGCTTGTCAGATAGGATCCCTAGGATGTGAGCTGGCTGGTGAAACAGGCAGACAGACAGACAGACAGACGGACAGACAGACAGGTAATTCTGGAGAACAGGAAGGAGGAGAGGAGAAGGAGAACAGGTGTAAAGGAGGCTGGCAGGCAGAAAAACTGGTAAATAAACTAGAAGAGTGGCACATGAACAAGCAGCGGGGACTGGCCATTCATGCAGGGTTCTTGTGGTGAAGTGGTGATGGCTTGATGACAGGTAGGTGTCCTGATTCCATATGAGAGTGCACAGAGACACTGATTGGGGGGGGGGGGGGGGGGCCGAAAAAAAAGAAAAAAAAAACAAAAAAAAAAAAAAACAAAAAAAAAAAAAAAAAA
>JAPZDV010000020.1:24134053-24161992 GCA_029814665.1 Acanthurus lineatus
CTGAAGGTGGTATGCTTAGGTCTTTTGAGTTGGTCACCTTAATTATTTTGTGCCTTAATAAAAAAACTTGTTTTTTTTTAAATTGCAACTCTTGCCTTGTGTGGTTATGTTTGATCCCACTGGTACGAGCTGTTTTGTGGGATCGTACAATATGAAGGACTTTACAATATGAACTCGGGAACATTTTGTGAAACGTTCATAAATACAGTTCAACGGGAAATGATTGCTCTCTGTTTTTAGACCCCATTTTACACACAGTGTCCCAGCATTTCAGAAACAGTGTTATAATAATATATTGACTGGGATTAAGTGTAAGACATTAATACATAAAAAACACAGCAGTGAATATTTTTCGCTATAAATACACTGTGGTTGAAAAAATACCTACCAAGTTACAGTTATTATGACATTTAGAGTAAGAAAGTCTAAAATATGAACTCAGAATAGTGACAGTCATCTGACATGATGCATAAGACTTCCTGTGTCACACAATGTTGCTGCTGCAAGTTTGCAGATGCATCCTGGCTTAAAGCACATCAAAAAAGTTTCTACAAGTGTGCTGTGCATATTGAGAAATAATCGCATAAGTTAGCTTCCTGGTGGAATAACAATAACACTTATTTCTTAAGTAATATGAATTTTCAGCACCTGATCATAGCAAACCTGATAAAACACATAAACCATGATGTTTTATGCTTAAGACAATTTTTTTAATCAGTGGAGGAGTTACGTTCTCAATGCCCAGAGTGTTCAGTTTTTCAGTTAGTGTGATTGTGAGATTGTGTTGAGTGCTGACATAAAGTTAACAAACAGGATTTTGGTTTAAAAGCTGATATCATCAAAATGTGTGAAAAGTGAGGTGAGGGCAGTGGAGATGGTGGATCTGCTGGCTCAGTGCAGGCCCAGTGTTCATCACAACACCAAGAATAAACAAATATAAGATTTAATTTAATACATATTCTTTTTCATTTTGCCATCGTTCAAACTTTGCAACTGCAATCTTCAAATTTCTTTTAAATATTGGACTTTTGACAAAGTGCAAACTGTTACCACTAAGGGGCACTAGTTTCATGCCGAAATGACTAGAAATGTGAGCTGATCATAGCAGCTGTTTTACATGAAAATTTTTCTGAAAAACATTCAAGCTTGTGATATTTATTTCAGAAAACAATTGTGCATCTCTGTTTGAGGAAGCTATGAAATAATGAAGGTGAGCAGGTTGTAAAATTTCTAAAGCTTATACGGTTGCTATATAGCCATCATTAGGAACCATCCTACGATATAGTTTTATGCTTGATGGATTTCATTTTTGATGCAGTAGATACCATTAAATCCAAAGGAATAAACTGGAAAGGAACTTGTTATGTCTTAACATCGAGGTGATGTAAATGCACTGCAAAACTGAGCTTTTACCATAGTTAATTGATTGGTTTTATCTCACCTTTTATTAAGCTGTTTTAAAATTAATACACAAACCTACGGACACATCACAGCCATGATTGTGTGTTAACACTGTTAACAGGTTAACACTGTTTATCAGCCAGCGTCTGTCTTTGTGGAGTGTGTCTTCTCCCTTCTGTCAAACAGACGTTTTCGAACTTGAGCTGTGTGACACGAGGGAATTGATATATCCACCGTCTATTTATAACACAGAGAGCAGGTGTGCCGATACACTGAGACAAAGTGATTGGTTGGGATCCTCAGAAGACTTTGTGCTTGTGTAAATACATACAGACACACAGACAGGGAACAAACTTGCATCTGCCCTGTGAGAGCATGCATGCACACAAACATGGACACATACACTGATTTGACAAAGGAAATCTTTTTACAGTGTAGGCGCATGCATGCACGCCTGTATGTACACAAGACAAAGACATTCCCATGCATGTTTACATTCAGACAATAAAAGATTTACAGCTTGCTGCTGGCACATTCAAAGATGTCCAAATAACAGTCATCTCCATCCAAGCAATGCACAGACATTTCCAAGTGTTGTCAAATGAAAAGAGAAACATGCTCTTCACAATATCAACTGTTTCCTCCCTGAGGGAAGAGCAGATCTACACCCACAACCAGATCCTCTGCAACACTCCATTCAGATGATCCACAGTACTAAACTAACTATCAGACCTTTTAAACTACCCAAGTAACTACTTGTGACCAATGATTTTGCCTTGGACAATGAGGTCAAAGATGTCAAGCAGATTTAGGCAGATGGTGGCAATGACAGAAGAACCTGCGCCTACTGTGGTTTAATACCTGTGAAAAAAAAGGAACAGTATTTCATGAGAATCGAGGGTGGGAGGTACGTATCTTTGTTTGCATATGCTTTTTATGTGGTCATTTGCAACTACCTCCAGTGAGACTGAAAGCACCACTGCGATCTGAAAGAGGAAGTAGGCGAGGCATATTTTGGCAGCAGTGCTTCTACAATATATTCCATCAGATACTTTTTTGAATGTAAACAGGATGAAACGCTGTTGAACAGAACAGAGAGAGGGAATGTGTTTTTTGATGAAACCTGATTGTTCAAATGAAGATACTTTTGAGGTTACTGCTCTTGTGTAATGGACTATTCCTCAGAAACCAACCGTGTTCAGATATTTTGGGAAACAGTTCTTGGTGACAAAGCCTTTGAACTACAGGATTAAAAAAAACTAATCCAAGGAACTGAGACTTGAGCATTATTTGACACATCTAAGGATATCGTCTTGGATACTGGATTACTCCCGTTCAACACTGTTAAAATGCCTGTGATTGTACTAGAGGCCAAAGACTTCATCAGTCCCATTTTTTTGGTGCGGACGTGGGAAGTTTTATCCAGCTGTATTACCTTCAGTCTTGTGGCCTCACTGGAAAATGCAGAGTTACACAAAGATCCATTGAAATATGAACACCACAACATGTTCAGGATCTTCTGCATGTTCACCTGGTGCTTTTTCTTCACCATTACACTCCTTATTCACATTCTCAACGTCATCCAGTTTCACAGCCTCATCCCAATATCCTGGAAGAACCTGACAATTACAGTGGCAGTCTTAGGCGCACTAATGTGCTTGAGTGCCTCTGTGGTTTTCCCTTGGATCAGCATGGCCCATCGGAACCCGTCACCACGCTCTGTGGCGGCTGCTGTGACCTCCTGTCTCACCCTCCTGGCCTACACCTCAGAGTCTTACGTTCTTTGCACTCAAGCCCATGAGCAGAGAGGCTACATGGGCAGCAAGCCTGGTGTCTTAAAGATACTCCAACTTTGGGGAGGCTGTCAGATGATACCCCTGATTTTGTGTGGAATGCCCACTGGAGCTCAGCGTTGGCAGCTGTGGGTCTCCAGCGTGTCATACTGTGCCTGTCTCCTCATGTCTCTAGTCACACTGGTGGTGATATTGGGGGACTTTGCAGGGCGATGTCCTCTTCCTTTTGACAGACTTTTGGCTGTTTTCAGTTTGATTGGGGTGCTGCTCTACATGGTGGCCACAGTGATTTGTTTTACCAAGATACTGCAGTTGAGAGACCATGCAGTCTTCAACAGAAGCACGGAACTGGTCATCGTGGAGACAGTGGCTGCAAGTATTACACTGTTAGCTTACACAGTGGACCTTGCCTTCTCCATTAAACTGTTGTGTGACAGGAGTCATGCATGAAATCCAGCATCAAATGTATTGTATGTGAAGATCATCTTGTAACACTCAGAGAAGTTTAGGAGAAAATTCTGTCTTTGGCAACTGTGTTGAAATCAAACTGAATGGATTTTTTTGCTGCAAACTATTGCTGTGTAATCAAGCTATATCACAGACTCATGGATTGCTAACATATAGACATATACACTGTGTTTATAATTAAACTTAAAGCCTCATAATAATGATTGCACTGTTTTATTCCGGTCAATTTCTACAAATGGGAACAGCTTAACTGACAAGCGGCGGTTAATGTATTGACATTTACGGTGCACATCACTGCGACACACAAAATCTACAACCACTAAACCTGGGTAATGTTACGGCTGATCTGATTCATGAGCACACCACATACTAATTTGGTTTATGAACTGCAATGGTACAGCAATCACCACTTTTGAATTTTAAAATAAAAAACACTAACATATAGTTTAGAATATTGGGCTCGAAAATAGCTTCTACAAAATTTAAAAAAGCACCAAAAGTAGCAGACCTATGATAAAAAAAACCTCTGATTTATTAATTAAAAACTGAATGTTACAATTTTTCTTACAATAAAAGGCGTCAAATCAGGCTTATGTTATCTTTATTCAATAAGAACAGTTGCAATTCACTAACACTAGATGGCAACATTCTGTTAGCCTGCGCACTAAAATCTCAGGAGGGGACTTTAAGCCTACTATATATGAAATGTTTTTCTACAGAAAAAATGCATGATCTCAACAATCTTTCTTTTTATTTTTTTTTGACTAGATAAATTGCATTAAGCTTTAATGCAGATAGTTCAGTAGAATTTTAAGGCTTTGTTTGCTATTCGCAAGGACAACCTACGCATCAGATCAGCTTGACAATAGAATGTGTGCATATGTAGCAAGATTTTTTTTTTTTTTTTTAAAGTGGAAACTGAACATTTCGTTTTTGTTGCATTATTGTTTCCAGCATAGATAAGCCAGAATGCACTGGACAAAACTGCAATGACTTATTTACATTTTACACTGTTTACCTTCTCACATCTGCCTCAGCTGTGTTCTAGGCCTGAAGAGAAACTCTATCGAAAAATCGATCGACAACCCTTGATGAGGCAGAGAATCAGGCATCCGTTGCTCTGCGTCGATTGTTGTGGCCTTTTGATAAACTGCTACGTTTTGTCTTTAAGGAACTGAGTCCAATCAGTTAGTTGTCAACAGGCTGAGCGAGAAAGCGAGTCGTAGATTCAACTTGGTACGTGGAACTAAAAAAAAAGAAACGTGACCGTGTTGAGACAAGCCTTATGCCTTATTTTGGAAATTCATTTTTGCTCGGTGTATCAAGACAAAGATGAAGTCTCCTTGAAACGGTAAGCTGTTCTTTACCTTGCCTCTTTTTAAGAAACATTCTGCGAGTTAGGAGACATGACCTCGTCAGCAGGGACTTCAAATCAAACTAGAGATTTAATTTCTAGCAAGCTAACTGTCTTTCAGTCTTTCTCTTCAGTCACTACCACAGTATAGCTTAATATAAAGTCGTAAATAAACTGATAAAGCTAGATAAAGTCCGTCATTTAACGTTGTTGTTAGCTTGTTATGTTACCTTTATCACAAGACAGCCTGGTTTTACTTGGCGTGACGTAGTTGTTAGGCTTTTGGCTAATAAAGCTTGATATTAACGTCTTGTTAGCATGTTTATTTGCCGATAAAGCTCCGTCTAACAACGTCCATATGTTAACTTCCACGGCTAACACTTGCTTTTCGTTGCCATATGGTTAAGTTACAGTTCATTGGCTACGTACACAAAGTCAGAAAATGTAACTTGACCTACGTCCTCTTCAAAAAGCAAATATATAATGTTAAAATAGTCATTTTTGTGTTTGTGTTTTCACATCTGATTCCCTGAAGCCCCCTTAGCATCATGACCATGTGAAACTTGACTCTGGAGCAGGCAGATGCAAGTCCCAGGCTGGATTGAATGGCACTGAGGATACAAGGTAAGCACTTTGCCAGTAAATTTGAACTCATTAATGATCCGTTTCCGTAGCTACAAATGACCTCAGTGAGGGCAAAGTCGAAATGGACAGAGAGAGGACAGAGGGAGGAAGAGTAAACAGAGGGCAGGAAAATGAAGATCATTGTAGGAAAACACCAAATACCTGTGAACACAAATTCTTTCAGGGTTATATTAAGTCAATATCAAGTGATATCGCTATGCTGAAGGACAGTGAGACTTGGGAGATTACAAAATGTCGTTTGTCAAAACTGCCAAAAGCAGGTTTGCCATCTTTGTCAACAGCATCCAGTGATGCTGGTGCTACATTTAACATTTGAAAGTGTATTAGACTGATTTGCTCTCGACAAACCTGACTATAAGAGTGACTGTACAACTGTTTGTCAGACGCAACACAAACCTCAAGGCCTTAAGCAAGAGTAGTGACTTGTTATGTATTCAAACAGTCCACAAGTGAGGCCCGAGACTTCCCTCCAAAGTATGGGCTTACAGTTACACTTCAGGGCCCTGAAGTACAAGCCCTGAAGTATGGTTAAAGTCAATAGCAGCAAGATGTTCTACAGGTGTCTTTGCACACATCCACCTCTAGGTATGTTTAAAATGTTAAGTAACTTGCCATGCAAGGTTTCTATGTGTAATGGCCTCCTCCCATTTAACCAGTTTTCGACTGTCAGTGGTCTCCTTGGATTTTCGTGCCATAGTTTTCATGTTTGCGTATAGCTGTTTTTATTGAAAAACATTAAAGCTACACACTGCTGGTTCAAGTTCAGTTTCTATTAAGGGAATTGTAAAAAGACAAATTAGTGTTATAAGGGACAAAGCTCCAGTTGAATGTTGTATATTCAACCGACTGTTTTGAACAGATAAACAGATTTTGATACATCTTTGGGCCAAAGGCTTGAAATGATTATTTATTGATCTGAAAATCTGCTAAAGTCAACTACACGCTCATACCCCCTGGCTATGGCCCAGTCCTGCACACGCCAGACCATGCTTTTTGGTACTATTGCTTTAGCCAAAATTCCCTTTGTCTCTCTCCTAATCCTTGTAATAACTGATCACATGATCACCTGCAGGTCTCAGGTATATTGCCACACTATTCTGGTCCTCAGCCTTGCACTCTTACAGTATTCTCTTTGTAATCTTGGAGTCTTTCTTAATCTATTTGGTTAGGCTAACAGTAGACTTTAAGACCTGCTTTGTTTAGACCACAGCTGCTGTGTTGTTTAGTTAGTCAGACTTGATTTGACTTTTAGATTTGCATAAAACACAAGGTACTGCACATTCAGACTTATTTAGAGCCAGGATCCTGCCGTATCAAGAAATGACTTTATTAGACTTTATCTACAGCATTTGCTTTCATGTTTCATTTTTGAGGGGAGAGATACTCAGATCTGCAGTAAATTGTGGATATGAAGGCTGACATAAATCTCAACAAAACTGTTCACACTCACCACATGTGCAGTTATGTAATATATTGTGCTATCTTCCTGCAAATTTCTGTTCAAATACTGTCTCTCCACTAATAGTCATTAGAGTTTTAGTTTTACTCTACATGAAAGTTATGTTATGTAAAAAGACACAATTTCATGTGAACAGTTGGAAAATTTCTTGTTTTTTATGTATTTTCCACATTTTCCTGACATGGTATTACAACAACATGTGCTTTTCAAATGGTCATATTAAATCCTCAATTATAGTTATCTCTTAAATTAGATGAATGTAGCTGACATGCCTTGTTTAAGAGGCAAACATTAAGATGCCTAATGTATATGCAACAATTATCTATCAAAAAAACCCCTACATGGTAAGAAAATAATGGGAACAAAAGAGGAGATGATGATCAAGTGCATCAGGTCATTTAAATTAAGGCTTAAGCTGAATTTATAGTAGGTTATCTATAAACTAATCTTATATCAAAGAAACAAAGACCAAAAAATAGCTTGGGTCCTTTTAAGAATTATCTGTGAACATGGAGCCTCGGATACCAAATTCCTACAAACACTGTCAAAGCCTCATAATGTTAATTAAATATAAATTCTTTAATGATCAGCACTGAATAACAGTGTGAGTATGTTTCTTATTTTTTGAGAGTACAGTTGTTCGGGATTGGGCACGTTTGACCTCACTGCACATGCTTTTAGACACCTCTCCATTTTGCACTGGTTTCCTTGTGTTGTTTTTAATTGCTATCTGATGCTCTGGATTGTGTGTTTAAGAGGAGTGGGCCACAATCTAATCAGTGACTAAAAAAGGGTGGAATTGCCTGAAATATTTATCCAAGCGCAGCTGTACACCAAGTTTTTTTTCCCTTCAAGGACTGTGCTCAAAAGTTGTTTCATACCACAAGGATGCATAACCTGTATCAGGCTTTGGTTACATGAACACACACAAACTAATTATTAATAAATTCTCAGCTTTGTGTTGATTGAAAGAAGATAAAATGATCCGATACCTGATATTTGTCATGAGTAAGGCACAGCACTGCTTCACTATTTGTGCTTATCTGTTATTTTAAGAAGGAGGGATGAGAGAGGAAGGTGTCAGTTTGTCAGTGAAAGCAAAACAAAAACAGGATTTAACTCCTGCGAGAGACAGAGGGTGGTTTAGGGAGCAGCAGGTGCAGTGACCTTTCACTAGTGTTCTTTTCCTCAAATCTTTCACACTAAGACGAGGAAATGTGCTGCTTATCATACTATTCGTAGGGTTTGGCCCACACCCCTGTTGACGGTACACCTGTTCATAGCTTTGACTCACTACGTGGCCTTCCAAGTTCCCACCAGGTCTAACCTATTTTTGTGAAACTGAAATCTTCCTATTTTGGTCATATCACAATCAAAGCATTGACCAGCTGAGAGGAAAATTGGTTTGAAATAAAACTGTTAAAAAGGGCTTTTTGCTATCTCTATAGCCCCCAAGAGGACGGGCAATATGGAATTAGCATGGCAGTTGGACCACTTTGTGCTTGGAGCACATTCACACCATGCTGAAATTGATCTCATCCCCTCATAATAGCCTAGTACAATACAGTTCAATGACACCTTACAATAGAGTATTATCTCAGTTAAATTTACTTGAGGCTATTTGTTTTCTTAAAATAATCATGCAATAACCTTATTTGGGTTTTGGCTCATAAACAGTTCATGGTTTTCAGTCTCGTAACTCAAGCCTTATTTGGATTAAAATGAATGTAACACAGGCTGGTCAGTGGCTTATGTCTAGGTTATTCATTCACTACTTATGCAACCATTTTGTCATACTCCCTGGACAAGGGACTGACAAGATTTCGCTAGTCTGTAGGTATACTGTTTTTGTTTGTCTGTTTGTTTATAAATAAGAGTATTCAACCTTCATTGATTTCTGTGCAATTCTTTGTGGATCTCTATAACTGTGATATATATACAATATGTTTCAACATCCTCAAAACTGAAATAGATGGATGTGGTTTATTTTACTCGCATTTATTTTTTTTAACTTGCAAACTCGGTTTTTCTTCAAATGCTAAGGGAAAGTAAGATCTGCCATTCAAACTCAAATATACTTGGAAGTCTTTTATTATGTAACTTAATGTTGCTGCTCCTGAGCTTCCTGCTTATTTATGCAGGTCCCAGTAAACATCATTGTTGTTGCAGACAGGTGCTGCCGACCCCGGCCCCCTCAACCTACCCAGCCTCTGGTATAATGACCAGTACTGAGACGTCATGAGAATGTGTCAGCCAGAATAAATTACAGGCCTGTTTCTTGTGCTGTCTGCATTACGTGCTGACAGTAGGATTTCAGCTGGCAACCTTCATAATAATCACTGGCAAAGGAAGGAAACAGAGGCGAGATGGGAAGATGTATAAAAATATCCTGCCTAAAAATACTACTTTAAAGTTTTCTACTTGAAATTTCACCAAGTGACAGTTCCTTCACACGCAGCATTTAGTGTGAGAGCAAAAATGCTCAGAAAGAACCGAGAAGTCCAAGCAGAAGTAGATTGATTCACTGTGTTAATTTAGCCCTGATAAAATGGTGCAGCTGTGTTTAAATAAGGTTAATGCCACTCCTTTTAAATTTCAAAAAGTAATTCACCATGATCTACAGATAAAACACAGAGCATGTCAGTCTCCCATGAGCTGCTCTCACACTTGATAACAATGTAGTCTTTTGTCCTTAAAGTCTGACTTCGAAATAGTTTCCTCAGTTCCTTTCACTTTGTCCAACAGTGATAGCAATGAACGAATCATTATGGCATTTCATATCCTTAGATACATTTTTGTTTTATTCATAGTATAATTCATTGAAATTATGCTAAATCAAAATCTTGATTTTATTGAAAGACCCTATTTTAGGAAATCCTGATGGTAGGAGAAGCAAATTCATGTCATAACTTTTTACATTCTATTATAATAACACCAGATGTTATAAATAAATCTTTAAGTTATGTAAAATAATTGTTTTTATACACAGACAAATTATTATATGTTCAGACATACTGTCTGTTATTCCTGCTACTGCTCTTTTCAAAGCCTGCTGTTGTGAATGTGTATTTGGTGACATGATACAGTAATTATTTTGAGACAGAAAACAGGAAAAATCCAAAGACACTGAGAAAGCATTTATTTTGCTTTGTGACAGTCACATAAACCATGAACCGTGAAAGGATATGAATGTAGTATGTTGATATTTGGTATAACTTGAGAACAGTTTGGAGGGACAGAATGTTTTTTGTAGAGACTTATCAAATATTTGGTCCAATCCTCTTCTGGGTTCAGCCACATGTGGCCAGCTAGGCAGACTGCTACCTCGAGGCCTGGTTATAGACCGTGGCTTGGCTTACTGCACCATTCCCATGTTCTCAAGTTGGCTTTAAGGCTTAGATTTTCTGTGATTTGTTTGTACATGAATTTTATGGTACCTATACATAAGGCCTTTAGGGCTGATAGACATGTATTTGTTTATTTTTATCAGGTTAAACTTTTGCCAAAAGTGCCAGAAAGATACAAAGTAGTTGCTGGCTGTTTTACTCCATTAGTTCCCCATCAGTTTTATCAGAAATATAAACCAGGCATGAGGCCAAGTTCTTATGAAATGAGGCCTGGTTTGTCTTGATAGCCTGTCTGCAAAACATGATTACACGCTTGACCTTACAGACTATTAAACAGTCTTGTTTTTAACTGTTCATGTGACTAGTTGTATTTAGAGTATTAAAAGTAAGGCAGAAATAGCGATGAAAGAACGTTTTAAATTAAAAGAATATAAACAACAAACTAAAATGAAAGAGTAACAACAAAAGCCAAAGTAGTGCAGTTCAAAGTATCATCAAATTCACCATTTTTAAAATTAAATGAGAGGTATCTTCAGGGGAGTCCGTGTAAAGCTGACTGGGTCTGTAACCAGAGCAGAGTGGCAGATCTCTGTGCTTGATCACGGATGTCACTGTTTTGTCACCTCTGCAGCCAAGGAGCTCATTCAAAAGTAAAGAGGGTTTGTTGGGGTTAAAGCAATTAAGTGAGAGGTGCATTATTTAACATGAACAACGACAGGGTTAGTGAACTGACATGCTTTAAAATGCAGTACACCTTACAGAGTATAACTGTATTCAGAAACACAGGCTTCTGCTCTCTGTAAAAAAAAGCAAATAGTAGCGTCTTGTTTGGGTTGTTGTGGTTGTGTAAAGCTAGTGTCACTGTGCCTTCTGCTACACTTTATACAGACTTTTACTGGCCACACTTTTTCTTACTTCTTAGCTGGTGGACTCTGTGTCTCTGTCACATGCTTCTCCACAAGCCAATGTTTTCTCACTGTTGTGATCTAACCATAACCCTAACAACTGAGCCACTGCAGGCAATAATCCAACAATCCTGACGGCCATTTAAGAACAAGTGTTAACTCTCCCAAATCCGTGACAGTTTTTTCATCTGAATGTTTAAAATAATAACAATAACTTATTTCAGCTACCTTTTATAGGTACAGATATGTGCAACATAATTTGATAATTGACATTAACTAATAACTTTATTGCTTGTCATTGCCCTTGTTTGTCTTCTAATACATTGACTCAGCATGACACAGTTGATGCGTGTTGTAATGATCAGTCTAACATTTCAATCCCCACCTGTCTCACCAGTTTGTCAGCATTCTTGAGAACAGCTTCATTTCTGTTTGGCTTCTATTGTTTATTTGTCTCCAGAAGCTGGAATCTGAAAGGACTCTGTGAAATGCATTTTAGGTCATCTTCTTATTACTAAGTCATTCAAACTTGCCCTTAAAACCACACTCTTAGACACAGCCACTTTTAGACAACTTTGCCATAGCTAATAGAGTAATCTGCAATTAGTGATTCACTTTTTCTCTGCTGCCTGTTTTTCCCAAACAATGGGGCATTTAATCTTTGTGCAGATATTAGATATTTGTATCTTGCCATTGCCTAGTGGACTTTTTAATGGTAGCTACTGTAGCTAAAATGTTGGCTGGAACATTAATGTGAGCAGTGGGCTGTGAGACACTTTGCAAGTCATTAGCTAAACTGTCAGTGTAAGCACAGAGAAGCCATCACTGCTGTAAATAAACAGCAGAATCTATAGTGTGACTTCTTTTAATCCCTTCCCAGGCAACCTGGAGAAGGTATAGAGGTTTGGGATTTCATTGGCTCTTACATTGGGGAATTTTATGAGGTGTGTTTGCAAGTGTTTTTAGGCCTTTACTCTTGTTGTATGATTTGTGCCCCACAAGCATCTTTTTTTTTTTAAACAGATGTCATCTGAAACAGTGGTGTATAACATTTGAGATGCTCTGAGCAGAATGTCGTGTGATATTGTATTGGCAGAAAGCAACAGGCAGGATGACTTGCAAAAATACCCTTGCAGTGTGGCAACAGAGCTGCACATACTGGAAACGCTATCAGCCTGTTCTGCTGATATTTTAGGAATATATGTTTAGGAAATAGGATAAGTATTGAAGGGAGAGTGAACTCTAAATTCATAAACTGCTGTAAACATTTATACAATGAACCAGAAGTTAGCCTCCTTTTAGACACAAGTTTCAGCTCCTGGAAACTGGACACAGCATAATCATTTTTGCTGTTGTAGACTGTGAAAGCTAGTGATGCTTCTTAGGTGGCATATCTATTTCTTTAGGGCACATTCAGACTTAATCTGAGACTTGATTGAAAATGCAAGTTGTTACATTCATGTTAATTTGAGCAGTCCAATACAGAAATAACATATATAGGAAAAATGACCAATTGTTTGTGTCTTGAACAAAGCATTATATGAGGAAAGTTGTCAAAAAGCAGCTTTTTTCCCACTGAACTGAGTAATACGAGACATCTTGGGTTCAAAGTGTTGTACTTTTGTCAGTATAATAATGTGCCAACTGTCAAATTAGGGGAATTTCAGTGTTGCACGTTCTTGTAAAGGAGGATGTGTGAAGATATAGCAAGTGAGTTGAGAGTGAAGTTCAAATCCTGCCTACGTGTTCACTTTCTTCAACCTCTCTAATCACTGTGTAAAGTAGATCTGGTATGAGGGGAGGGAGGTTTAACACTGAAAATCTGCAAAGCCTTTTGTTTGAAGCGGATTGGCCCCAGAAGGCCCTATAGCTGCAAGGGTGACTGCACACACCTTTCACGAGAGACCTTAGGCCTCAGGTCTCCAATCAGGTAAACTGGACAGAAGGGCTTTGTCCCAGCTTGTGAGGTCAATCTTAGGGTTCCTCATTTTGCACACTTGGGTCAGTATTTTTCATTAAACTTACATAACGAGGGTTTTCTGAATGACATAATTGTCTCAGTACTCTACTCTCTTTACCACTTGTGTTGCAAGGAAAAAGTGAACTGTCTAAATTACTTATGACATAGAATGAGCAAGGGTTTCTTTCCTTCGTGACAGTCACATCCTTAACTTTTGCAGCTCCTGATGAGTACATGCAGGAGGTGTTCACATTGTAAGACAACGAGTCATGTTCCATGTAGAACTGTAGTCTGTAAAGGAACCAATACTTTTTTCAAACATTACACCCTTGTAAAATCCATACCAAGAAAATGGGGGATATCGAAAGAAACCCCTCACTTGTAAGCAGCTTGAGGGTTATAGAATCAGTAAAGGATGATTTTGTAGTTTTCAATCTGTCAATATTGCAAGTTTTGTTTCCTACTGTGGTGAATCCACTTTTTCACATGTGACTATTTGGAGCAACTTGTTCTTCAAGTTAGGGACTTTCCATATTTCCTTTATGGACATTGTGAAATCACTAGATGAAGGTTGTGAACTTTTATTGAACTTAGTGGTCATTGGTGGAGACAACAACTGCAGCGGTAGGTTAAGAAAAAATGGAAGTTGCAGTGCACACTTATAAGGCAACATGTTGTGTGGCCACATTGATTAATGACTGCTGTGGCACTGTCAGAAGACCCCTACAAGGAATATTGCTTTTATACATTTACCTTAAAAGATTAATCAACAGTTATTCATATATATATAAAAGAAAACCAAAAGCTCCTTTGAACTACTTTTAAAATGGAAGCATGTGAGGTAGCTTCAGTTAAATTACATTACACTACACTGAATGACACCTGAGCTTTTTCTGTGATGAAAAAGACAAAATATTTTACTAGTATTAAGTTCACCACACATGTTATTTCTATATGGTTGAAATTTTATCTATTTTAAATTCCCCTGTGCTGCAGGTTTTATTTTAGGTCAGGTTTTGGGAAGAAAAGCAAAATTACACCTACTGCAGATGCCTTTCTTGTAAAAAATTGCATTAGCTGAATTTTCTCATCAACTATGGATTAATAGTAGTCTACCTGTTCTGAATTTTCTAAGCTCTTGATTCAGTCAGTGTTTACATAACATTTTTTTCTTAATGTATTTTGTTAAAAGGCCTTTGTGTGCAGTAACTTTCTAAAATATATTTTGTTAACTGGACACCTGAGGTCTCAGATCATGTTGTCCAAATACTGAGAGAACTAGAGATGAACATTTGGTCCAAAAAGGCCCTGTGCACAATTATTAGGTAGGCCTAAATAGATTCGTTAGGAGTCATCTAGTTTCCTTTGGACTAGAGGTTCACCTGTTCATGACCCTGGAAGAAAGTCTCAAACATAGTTTTTACAGAAAAGCCTGTCATATATAGATCATGTGAAAAACTGCACCTTGATTTTAAGCTCAAACATGTTTTTCTGCTGAGATACTGCTTTAAAATACCACATATGAATTCATAAATGCATACAAAATTTAATTTTGAGATTTTATTTTCCCCTGCAGACATTAGTTGAATATTTTTTAGGCAGCTCCTTATTATGAAACTTCACTGTGACTAAAAAACCTTCATATTAAATGACAGTCTTTAATTAAAACTGTCATGTTCTTACTTTGCCAACCATTCTTTCTCCAGTATATTTGAACAATACACATAAAGCCATATATATATATATATATATATATATACATAGCTTCTCAGTTCAGGCACATGAGTATTGTCATTAAGTGTAAAAGTTCTGTGAGTTTCTTCTCATTACCATTGTGTGCTGCTTGATACAAAGTGAACTGTGAACATGTCTCTAATGAGTGCAAACCATTAGGGTTAATAAGGCTGGCTTGCTTCTGTAATTGGCTTCATCAGCATCAATAGCAAGATTTCTTTCTGTACTGTCCACTTAATGTGTTTGTTGGCTCTAAGGACAGCTCAGGGGACAAAAGACTACATTGTTAATGTGTACATGCACACATCTGGATGCCAAATGCTTATACATGCCAATATTTTACATGCCTAGACATTTGCACTGTTTGTTTGTTCCATTTCCATAGTGCCAAAATAAAGATAGAATCAGCTTACAGACCACACACACTAACTTACATACCTCCCCTACTTAATCACTAATTCCACTGTGCTGTTAGCAAATACTGATAGGTCCTTTGAGTCTTGTATATTAAATTAAAATCCATGTTGAACTGGCTATCATCTATAATGGCCTCATTGTGTTGCTGCTGACTGAAGGCCAGCTAGCTAGGGACAGAGGTGGCTGGCAGACTGCCTGGCTTGGTAACAAGCTCACTCGTGACCCATGTGACAATGAGTGGCCAAGTTGAGTCTGTATATAAGTGAGCCAGCATGACCTCATGTCACCTCTGTTGTTCAGACAAGGCACAAGGATGCCATTGCTAAATGTCAACAAGACATTACTAAAGCTCTTTTTTTCACTATGAAAGATGTCACTTAGAAGCCAGTAGAGGCAGCAGTTTGATTTTGTACATTCTAACTTTCCTAATTTTTGTATAACTTTTCCAAAAGTACAGAAAATCTTACTTTCGTACAACTGTAAAGTTTTAAACCTTAAATATTCCAAGCATTAATTGTAAGTTGTTTGTGTCAAAAATCTTTTGCGAAATTGCAGATCCAAAATGTTGAGTGTGTGAATGGGGAAGTATTTTAGACAAGGAAAGGTTCAGCTTCAACTCCTTTCCATCATGCGTATATTGTTTTGCATCACACTGGGCAGCTTTGTAGCAGACCAAATGCATAACTGTACATGTCACGCATCTAAATTTGCATATGTGCAAGTCTGAACCCTAATCCATAATTACACAAATTCTTGCTTTTTTACAGACAACACCAAACTACAAATGGTGCACTTTCCTTCACTTAGCATATTATCTTATTGATCTTATCTGCTTGGCTACTTTATTATCATACCTTTTGTAAGGTTTGATCCTTTTTTTAAATTCTCTACCAGGAAACAAGCAGACAAACAAAGCTCTGAAAAGACTGTAAGTTTATCATTCAGAGTATGTCAGGCATCTTGTGACATCCCATAAACTCCATGATTATGCAATCTTACATCATTCAAACCTAAGTTTCTTATCTGGACTTTGGTCAATGTCTGTTGCTTTTGGAAATGTGCCCTTTAAAGCTGTGTTGTAGTACTTTTTTTTTTAAACCACACAGTATGATTGAGTTTCAAACTCCTGTCAAGATTGTGGAAACACTGTGACAACTGTTGAATGATTGTTGGCAAAGGTTTAAAATAAGGCTCTTAGTCACAAGAGAGGTGCTTTGCTGAATATTTTAGCAGTTTGTGGGAGGTTTACAGAAGTGTCAACATATGGTGATTTGGATTTGGGGTTCTAACCACTAGGTGCATTTCTATGTGTGTGTATGTGGAGATTTAAGACAACTGCTGCTGAACTGAAGTCTGCTGCGACCAATTGATTGAGAGATTGAACACTGCATTTGTCAATACCCACTCAGGCACACATGCAAACACACATTTTTTTCTGGAAATAACATAATCCTCCTGACATTTTAGAACCTGGTTAGAGAATGTTGGGGCTTCTGTTTGATAAATGAGTAAAATGTTTTGTTTTTGTTTTTTTTACTATTGAAATAAGAAGGACAAATTGATTCAGCTCTCATTTTTTCATCTCTCATTTTTTCTTTTTTTTTCCATCTTTCATCAGACTGCGATTCAGTGGGAGTACTGCAATGACTAGCCGACATCCTAGCCATGCAGAGAGCACTAACTCCACAAAAAAACAGCGACCTGCTGTGTCTCCCAAGCTCCATGTCCAGCGATCAACATCAAAGGAGACTATCAGCATCCACTTCTCAGCTCTTGGGAAGGAGGAAGAGGACGAGGAAGAAGAGCTGTACATAACAAGTGCCTCCACTACCTCAGCCGCTCAGGATGACTCAAACATTGTGACAGCCTTAGAAGCAAGTGAGGAGATGTTTGAAGGGGTGCCATTGGACTCTGCAGCTGAGATTGCTGTCATTCCTGAATCATCCAAACACTCTCCAGTTTCTAGACATCACACTAACAGCTCTCCTACACAAACTCAGACATCACGTATTACTGAGCAAAAAGGCTCAACTTCCAATTCCTCTCCCACTAAATCTTTGAGCTTTCCCTCAAGTGACAAACCCTTCCTCAGCTTAGTCAAGTCTCTCTCCTCTGACATAGAGTCTCGTGAAGGGGTCCCTGTTGTTGCTGCTCCTACAGTAAGGCATAGGCAATTGATGAAGAATCTAGTCAAATCTTTATCTTCAGACACATCCCAGGACTCATCCACCCCCTCCACCTCCTATCGTCTTCCTGAACCTCGCCTTAATCTGCAACTCTTCAAGCAGTTCACACAGTCACGGATACCATCCGCTAACATGCCATCAGGTGGTGATTCTAAAACTGCCCCTTCCTCTCCACTAACCTCACCAGATAACCGCAGCTTCTTCAAAGTCTCAGAAGTAGAGGCAAGAATTGAAGACACTAAGCGCCGTCTCTCTGAGGCCATCTCAGAACCACTGCAACTGCTAAGTAAGATCATGGATGAAAAGGGCGGCAGCCTAGTTAGCAGCAGCATTTACCGGCCCAAAGCCCTCTCTGCCAGTGCCACAGAACTTTCCAGCATTTCTGCTCTGAACGGTCACCTGGAGAGCAACAACAATTACTGCATCAAGGAGGAGGAAGGAGGTGACTGGGAATCTGAGAGCCCTAACAGAGGGGCTTCTGGTCCAGGTGAATCCCCTGTTTCCTTCTCTGTTGACACTAAAAGCCCAAACAAACCATCTTTACTTTCTATGTCACTGGACAAATGCTCTATGTCTGCTCTTGCTAAACAAGATGATGAGGACTATTGCATTCTCTACAGTGAGGACTTTGACACTTTCACTGACGTGGAAGCTGATGGCGGGGACAGAACTGATAATACTGAAACACGGAGTCAAACTAAAGTGCCACTAAGTGGTAGTACTGAACCTTGCAGTGAAGATGAATCTGAAACTTTTGAGCAGGCACCTAGTGTTCCACATTATACACTCATCATCCTTACTCTACTGGTCTATGGATATTTTGTATTACCTCTGCCAAGCTACGTAGGAGGGATACTGCTTGGAATTGGGCTGGGATTCCTATTAGCCATTGGTGTTGTGTGGCTGACAGGACCAAGACCTTCCAGCAGTAGCTTAAGACATTCCAGGCAGCTGTGGAATCTGACCAAGTTGGACATTAAGGAACCAGAAATCTATAAGGTCAGTGCATGTTTGAACCTTCCTTGTATTTATTTTGTCAAGGGTTAGGGTTAGATCCTTAAAGAATCTTGTTGGTTGATTATTCAGACCTCAAAAATGTGGATATTCAATTCAGTTCTGAAACAACAGTTTTTAACACCATAAGCTATTATATTATGACATACTGGCACAGACATCCTGCTGCATCACGGCTGCAATATTTCATAGAAAGCAGTTTACCTCTTTTTGTCTATTCTATGCAAGGTCATGGTGGGCTGAAGTTTACTTCTACTTTACTACTTTCTTAAAGTGGGGGCCCTATCCCCCTTGAGAGCTGCCTGTGGGCACCGGGGTGCCCCCAGCAAATTTGAGTGAACATGAGAAAAAATTAGCCTCAGCAGTTTGAATGAGTTTATACGAGGGATGCCTCATGATTTTTCAAATTTTTAATATTCTTTAAAAAAAAGTATTAAATACAATTAACATCCTATCTTAAAAAAATATGTTTTTTTTACCTTGATGCATTGCCAATGTGCTTTTCAATGCTCTCCCTCTTAATTTTATGATACTCACGGTCTATCAATTAGCATTTTGGCTTGAAATGCCCACCCCTATTTATTCAAGACATTTTGCAAAATTGGGGCCCAGATATAAACTAATGTTATTTGGCGGACCTTGACTGCATGGAGAGGTCTGAGAACCTCTGCCCTAGCACTCACAGGTGGGAAAACCCTGGACTGGTTATTATATTTTCTGTGTTGGAGTTGTTTCTAAGTTTTTTTCTTCAGATGCTGACAAGCATTTAAACCTCATATAAATTGTATTTTTGTAAGTATGAATGTTTTGAAACTCAGTGCTTGAAATATTATCTACATCATGAGGAATGGTTTGGTCTTCTATGCAGGGCTGGATGAATGAGATTTCAAACTATGACCCAGAGACGTACCATGCCACCCTGACACATTCTGTCTTCGTGCGGTTGGAGGGCTCCATCATTCGTCTGTCTAAACCCAACCACAATGTCGCCCGCCGGGCTACACATAATGAAGCCAAACCTGATGTCAGCTACATCAGTCAGAAAATCTATGACCTTACCAACAGCAAAGTATGTTATTAGTGTTTACGAACATATTTTTGTTAGTTATGAAAATTTAGTAATTGACAGTATAAGCTAAATGTTAAAAAAATATTTTGCTTATGTTAATTTGATGAAAGCCAACCAGAATAACCTGGTGATTATATTTAAATTGATTACATAAGTCTAGTTCATTAGAATATGCTTTCTATTAAACAAGGTTCAAAGTTTTACACATGCCATTATTTTTTCTGCAGGTCTGTTTAGTGCCTCAGAACCTGGCTAGGAAGCGTTTATGGAACAAAAAATACCCTATCTGCATTGAACTTGGCAGACAGGATGACTTTATGTCAAAGGCAGAGGGTGACAGATGGGAGGCCAATGAGAGCCTCAACACGAGGGACAGAGGAGAAGGGACAGGAGGAGCACAGGAGCGAGGGGTGTCCTCGTCTAGTAAAGACCTCACCCTCTATCTGTTTGGAAGGACTGGGAGGGAAAAGGAGGAGTGGTTTCAGAGGTTTTTATCAGCTTCCAAGCTCAAGGCAGATTTAAAGAAATCCCCAAGTATTGTGGAGACCAAGAGTGGTGAGCATAAATGATTCTTTATGACATTTGTCGCCTCCCAAAATTATTGGCAAACTATAGATAGCTAATTTTAGAGATGAGAGATTTTTCTCTATTCATTATTTGTTTTAACAGTTAACAGTAAAAACTGTGAGTACAGTATCTAATTCCTCACCTTTTTCTGATGTTTACCATGAACCATAGCTCCAAGCTCTCACAGTCGCAACAGCAGCCGCAGCAGTCTGGATGAGGCACTGACATCACAGCCCAGGTCAAAGGACTCCTCAGCCTCCTCAGCAACAGCATGCAGTGCCAAAACCAAGCCACTGTTAGACTACAGTGTATACATGGCCTCCATACTGCCTAAACAAGAGACAGTTAGCCCTACAGCTGCCAGCCCTGCTCTCCTGAGTCCTCAGAGCAGCCCTGGAGCCGATAAAAAGGTAGCTGTTACTCATGTCCCAAAACATATCTTTCTTTCAATTTCCTTTTCTAGGCAAAAAACTTGTTGCTGTAACTGTGGCTGCATAATACAAATAGCAACAGCTGCTATTGTGGTTTGATTTTATAAAGATATAGGGGTGTAGAATAAGTTGTAAAGGGTTAAGTGTTTTAAAATCCAGAAAATGCAGATAAATGACGACATTCATATTAATTTTTCCTAATGTTTGTTAATTTGCCTACTGTGTCTTTAGCTCCAGGGCACCACTTCAGCTCAAGTGCAGCCCAGTGAGGAGGAAGAGGAGGATGCTGTTGCCTGGGTGAATGCTGCTCTTGGTCGTGTCTTCTGGGACTTCCTGAGTGAGCCATACTGGGCTGAATTGGTCTCCAAGAAGATTCAGATGAAGCTCAGCAAGATTCGGGTGAGTGGAGCTAGGTCTCCAATACCTTTTCGCTCTAAGAGTGGTTGAAGTTTAGACATGCAGACAAGAGAAAAAAGTTAAAGTGAAGAGAGATGAAGGTAAAAAAAGGAGTAATGCTCACCTCTATGCTGAAAACAAATAAGACAGATAAATTCTTAAAATGTCAGTTTGTATCTCTGCACAACCCTTTAAAGGCCCCAGCAGCTCCATTCTGGGTTTAGAAGCAAAAGTAGAGAGACCTCTTTCCATCAATCCTTGTGTTTTTTCTGATCATGTTTCCCAAACAAACCTCTTTTGTTTAATTGCCTAATGTGGTTTTAGTGTGTGACCTTATGTAATATTGTAGTTTCATTACAGTAGTGAACAAAGATTAAGCACAGTTTAGTCCACACAGGGAAAACATGGCATCATCCACGTCTTAGTGTGTATGTGCATGAGCTTTATTTATATCATGACTCATGTATCATTTTTTCAAACACTCTGTACACTCCTTGGAAAAAATTCTGTTGTGAACCAGTGTGTTTAACAGTTCATAGTTTGTTTTTTTCTCCAATTTGATGACATGCTAATCTCCAGATAAAATCTTCATGCACAGTGGGCTCAGTTCTTGTGTTTGCTTTTGTCTTTTTCAGTTGCCTTACTTCATGAATGAGCTCACCCTGACAGAACTGGACATGGGCTCGGCCACTCCCAGAATCCTTCAGGCATCCAAACCCTCCATTGACTACCAAGGTAAGAGAGAAATCGCTGTCTGAACACATGTAAACATACACATTCTTGTCGTTTCCATAAGGAGATACTGGCCTGTCTGTCCAGTAATGCTAAGTGTGGTCTGTTGAGCTCTGTGAACTAGTCTCGGATGTTATTTGTCATCGTGCAGTATTTACTTTTTACAGAGCACATCTGAGTGCTTGAAAAGAACAACACCCCAACACTTATCACATGCTGGTCAAGAACCTATGTCTTTTGAGATAACAAAGATAACCCGCTGGTTAATATTAGATAGTTGTCTATCAGGAGATTTTTGTTATAGATTTTACACTTAATTAGCGGTTACAGTAAAGGAGTTTTTATAGAGATAGTTTTTATAAAGAGCTTTCAACCCTGAGTATATCAGCATGAGTGCATACATGTATGCCATCAATTACTTGCACTCACTGCAAAAAAAATTAGATATGAAAAGTTTTGACAAATTGATTAATCAGTTGTACACTCAAACTCACACTAAATATTGAAACTCTGCAGACATTTCCTTTTGTCTGTAAAAGTTTTTCACAGCCAGATGAAACATTGCTCACTTTTGAAAATGAGGTACATTAAAGGAAGAAAAATTTCCACATGTGCAACACCTCAAGCTTTAAGAAGAGGGGAAGTTCATTAATCACTGGTCTGTCTGCATGGGCAAGATTTTGGTGTGTGAATGTGAGGCAATTTGTGAAGCACTGTAAGGTAACTATGCAAACTTTAATTGTCATAGAGTTTTTGTTTGTACTTAAAGGCACTAGTTTGTAAGTTTCTCTTTATATATGTTGTGAGATTATTCAGTCTCCATCCTTTTATGCTTATAGGATCTCAAACACAATCGAAGAATTGCACGTGTTATGCCCTTACACACACTTAAACTCTAGCAGTACACAAACTATGACTACAAATCCAATAAATAACAAAAAAAGATTTTGTCACAATCTTTCCAAATAATTTCCAACAATTACAAAATTTAATGTAAAATGCCTAATAAATACTATCGAACCTTTTTGATTACAGCAAAAGATAAAGTCACAAACACATGCTTTAATGGGCCCAACAAATAAACAATAGTAAACCACAGCCATAACAACAGAAAGCACTTCGTTCAGTAAGGTGCATAACACTGTACTTAACTACCACTGAGCTTATCAAGCAGTGCTGACCTGGAGGTCAGAGAGACGTGCTTGTTACTTGTAGATTCTCAGCCTCTCTTCCTCTTCAGCTGCTGCCAGACTGTCTGACCTTCAGTAACACTGCTTAGAGTTTCCTCGGGGTATTGTTGTTTACTGAACAGTTGTGTTGTAAAACGTTTGCTCAATTAAGTGACATGTATTGCAGATGCTGAAAAACAATGGATAACCTAAAGCTATGTTTACAGCATTGTAGTACAATTTGATTAGTTTGTACGCTCTTGCTCAGCACAGTACAGCCATTCCCTAAGCACTTTGGCAGGTCTTATGGTTATCTGTGGCTTGGATAAAAAGAGACTTAGCTACATGAAGTCTTAGCTTTGTGAGGGACAGTTGATTACCTGCTGCAACTTTGGCTCAAGTAGCTTAACTAAGTTAGCTGTTTAGCTTATTGTGTTCTGGTTTTGATCAGAGGGAACTTGTACGTCCCTTTTAGAGGAATCCTTCTACAATCATGCAGTAACACAGTGCTTTTCCAGTTCTCCCTTACTTTCTATGACACATCTCTCTCTTCATCTGTTTTAGACTCTCCAACTGTCTTCCTGGTTTTCTCTTCTTCTTGCATTCCCTTTCATTTTATTTTCCTCCCTGTGCCCTTACTCACTCTGTGGTCTTAGTATCTCACTTCCTCCCTCCTTTGCTGTGAGTCATTGCCTTGTCTCTGTCTCTGCTTCACTCCCATTACCCAAGAATCACAGGAAGAATTGATTGCATCTCCAACTGAGACGGCATCGGCATTTATTGGAACAGTTCAAGGCAAAACATACCTCAACAATTCCAAACAAAGCACTTAAAGAGACCACCATTTTGTTGATGATATGGATCATTCATCAGCTGTATTTGCACTTTCATGTGAAAACTTCAATATGTTGCCAAATGTTTTCATTGACCAGATTTCACATGAACTGATCCAGATCACCTATAGTCACCCTAAAACAGGATATTGCCTCACTTAGAGACTCGTTTCTTTTAACTGAAAGAAAGCAGGAAGTAAAAAAGAGGCACAGACTGAAAAAAACAAAACTTACCCCATTTGCTTTATACAAATAAAGACATTTAGTTCACTGAATCCTGAATTAGTTTTTTCTTTTGAAATTTCCACTGCTGTTAGTGGCTACATCCTCTTGGCATCTCAAGTTCTGCCTTTGCCTTGTCTCACCCTCCTCCTTCCTGGAACAGGCATGCTGAGTGCAATGGATCGATGAACCTCTCCAGCTGAGTACGTGTGCATATCTCCACAAAGAACTGTCTCTGAATGCGTGTTCACTTATGTCTATGCACATTTGTTGTTGCATACACTTTGTCTTTGTTTTGCCTGTTACATCCATTTTTGAATGCCAACATGCAGTTATCCTGCATGGGGGGAAGGCATTTCTTTGCAATAAGCGGTACACACTCTCCCTTTCCTGTTACTACATGGCCCCACCTCCATTAAGGAAGCACTGCGCTGGACTTAACACTCAGGCTCACCCCTCCAACTGGTAACCCTCGGGGCCCTACATAAACCTTAACCCAGCCAGGCTTTTGCTTTCAGTTCTTTTACACCGTTTCAGTTCTTTTCAACTATGTCTCTCTCTGACTTGTTCCCACTCTCAGATCGTTTTTCCTTCTTGCACACCAGACACATTGCATTAGCACATCATTTAGCACAACCAGTTGGTGATGAGGCCTAGGCAGAGCCGAGAGCAACGCCCACTTTCTCTGCCTTTTGTTTTTGTATTTTTTTTTTCTTTTACTGTGCTTAAGTTCTCAATCTGTCTTTCTGAACAGCTGCTTTCTAAAGCCATGCAGCTGGGTCTGCCATGCATGCTGTTGTCAGAAAAGTGAATGTTCATTTAATCATTAAGACTTTGGTAGCTGTGCACTAAATTTTGCTTCATTGATTTGTACACACTTATGCACTTCTTCTTGGTGTACAAGCACAAATTGTAGGACTAAGTTGCAACAAAGTGCAGTGTTTAGAACGCATTTATGGTTTTCTTTATTTTGTCATCTTTGCTCTGTCATCTGTCATTCTCTGCTGCCTCCCAGTGCTGCAAAGAGAAACTGCACCCTACTTATGGTAAGCTTTGGCTTAGTGTAATAAGGCTGCAAAACAGTGGCCACAAAAAATGTATACACACACATATGTATGTGTGTGTGTGTGTGTGTGTGTGTGTATACACAGACACAAACATATGCACATGCACAAATCAAAATCAAAATCTGTACCAAAAAGAGCCCTGAAATTTTTTTTTCTTGATGCAATGAGTTTGTGGTATTTTTAGGGGCTTTACAAGTTAATCATGTAGCTTTGAGGTGCAGACACAAATCTAATGCACTCTTTGCGTATGATTTGTTCTTGCTTGAAATTATTTGGCCTCAATCTGAAACATTCTAATCGAAAAAAATGATGATGAGCCATTTTGAGGGATAAACTGTCACCTGCTCCACACATTTTGTTTTTGTTTTGCATGTCTGCTGTCTGTATTTTAAACCATGATACTGCAGTTGATCATGTTCATTTTGTTGCCGATTGTGAAGCCAAATTGTTAGGCTAATACTCTATTACCAGTGCATCCCTGCTTCGCACACCAGAACATGGAGTCCTGTGTTGAGAGTGCACATAGCTTGCTCCATACATTTCAGGTTTTCAATGGAGGTTTTTGATGATCTTGTATAATCCAGATTACAGCAGGTTTGGTAGAGCAGAGCTAAAAAGAATACAGGGAGAGAGGGAGAGCCCTGTTTATTCAGTCAGTCCCCCCTGCTGATATCAAACAGGCTTGAGGGGGAAGATTGTGTACCCCCCCAACTGTTTCTCCTCTGTTCAAAGGACCTTGTGATCCATCCTTATCGCTCTCCCCTTTCTTCACCAGGTCTTTCGCTGAGTCTTTCTCGCCTAAGCAGAGAGATCAAGAAAATAAAAATCTGTCAGGGTCCCCACTTCTGTGATGCTTTGGGGAAAAAGTGGTGCCATGGAAAGAAATCTGAGAAGTAGGAAAACAAAGGAGTGGGTGAAATAGAGAAAGATTTAACAGGCAGGGAGAAGGACTGTGGCCTGACGCTCTCTACGATTGCCTCTTTCAACTTTCAGTCATAAATATTTTTGGACATATGATAGTATTTAAGATGAGATACTAGAGATATGCAAACTGGTGCTGTATCATGGCTGTAACGGTAGATTAATCTTCCCTTTTCCAGTTTCACTTGTCATTTTCACTTCTTTCAATATGTGTCATTTTAGGTCTGTGGTTTGACCTGGAGATTTCCTATAGCGGTTCCTTCCTGATGACACTGGAAACAAAGATGAACCTTATTCGTCTGGGCAAAGAGGGAGAGAGTGTCCGCCTAGGGGAATTTGGCAAAGATGGGTAAGCCAGTCAAACTACTCTGTGCCACACACATACAAACATTTGAGAAGCCTTAAGTTGTCTCTGGGTTGGATTAAATGCCCATTTACCCTCTACATGACACTATAAAGTATACCTGTCTCTGTCTGCTGTCTCCTATTCTATCTGGCTCCTACTTGGAGTTGAATCTTTCCATTGTTTCATATATGTCTTTTCTCTGCTATTCCCTCTCTGCTCTCTGGATCCTACCTTAATGCTGCTGGTAATGGGATGTATTTCTGCTATTGGTGAGTGCTGCTTGACATCCAAAGATGATCTTTTTGCTCTCCTCTCAGTGTCTGCTTTTGTGCATCTAAATTTTGGGGTTCTCTTGTTCCATCCTCTCACTCAATGTGTCATCCATGTTTCTGATTGTTTACATCCTCCAGATTAATTCACCGAATTGAATAGAAATTGAATGTTACTACATATCAAGCTAAAAAGTGCCATCATACATCAGGTTATTTGTGTAATTAGAGAAAATGTTTGTTGGTGCATCTTTACTGAGTCTTTGGCCCACTGTGACTAAATGAATGTAAAGGCATTAACAAAGATACTATATTAATGGCTGACCAATATGCGACCCACTTTATATGGTCGGTGTCTGTACCATTACCAGTCAGCTGTATTGGATTGGTGCATTCTTAGAATACACTGGTTGTGTACCGTATGTTCCTTTCAGGGTTAGAGTTAGGACTGTTTTCATGTAAATGAGAAGTGAGCTCATTTGTGCCAGTCTTCCCAAGATAACAAGTCTCGAGTTAGTTTCACTTTAGATCAAATCCAAAAGTTAAAAAAAGTGGAAACTCTGCTGAAGACACACAGAGCGGCAGTCACTCTTTTCATAGGCTAACGTACTGAATTCTCACTGTTCACATTGTTCCCAGAGTTTTATTTTTTCTGCATGTGTGCAGTCATGGGTATGCACACTCTTATCTCCACCTAATATTTGCATTGTTTCGTTGGGACAGTGCAATAGTTTTTAGACACTAATTAAACAAAAAGAAACCATTTGCATGTATGTGTGTGAGTGCATTAACAACAATCCATTTGTTTTTCTACATGCGTTCAGGTACAGGCCACGGACTTACTGCCTGGCAGATAGTGATGAGGAGTCATCCAGCGCAGGCTCATCAGATGAGGAAGATTCCTCAGAGCTCTCAAATGACCCTGCAGGAGCAGAGGGGTGAGAATAAGTTTATATTTATTCTTTGTGCTTAATCCAGTCAATCGTGAGATATTTGAATATTTAAAAAGATATATGTATAATTATTAGGGCTGTCGAAGTTAAGGCGTTAATAACGCGTTAACTCAAACTCCTTTTAACGGCAGTAATTTTTTTAACGCGCGATTAACGCACACACTGTCTGTGTCTTGCCAGCTCCCGTAGTTTCAGGAAGTGGCACTAAAATAACATTGCAAATGGTTACAAAGCAGAAATGGATACAGAAAAGGGACTTTTAAACGGAAAGTTTAGCTTTA
>JAPZDV010000020.1:24168494-24202631 GCA_029814665.1 Acanthurus lineatus
GACTTGAAAACTTGTTTTCTGACATTTATCTGTGCTTGCTTTCCCACTGACTTAGCGAGGACTGGAAAAGGCAGAGGCCAACCAAATAAAGGAGATGAGCGTTGAGCTTTTCAGGACTCAGGAGCAGTTGGCTAAATACCATACCAAACTGGAGGAGTGTCATCACACCAAGGCACAGGCTGAGGCCAAGCATTATAAGGCGCAGGAACAGCTCGAAACAACAAAAAGATATTTTTCCAATATTAAAAGCCAGGAAAGCAAAGCAAAAGCCAGTGGTGAGACTGACTTGCCATTTGGTGTTCTTGGATCCAGGACTGTATTTTATTTTAACTGTGTTGCACCATTTATTTCAAACTGGAATTTATAGATGATAGATTATTGCTTTTAATCTGTGATGATTCTCATGTTTGACAGCATGTTTGGAACATTGGTAATTTTAGACTCTGCCTTTTTTTTTTTAACCTGTGAGTCATAATACATGTTCATGAGCTTCTCACACAGCTGAGTTAGTCAGCAGCTTTAGAAACACACTCAAGAGCATTAAATATTCCTTTGTTCTTCTTCTTAAGTTGGCGCCAATTTCCTCAGAGTTTTGAGTCTGTTAAAAATTCACTTGTTTTGATTATGGTGGTAACTTGATTTATTTTTTAAATAAGACCGCTGCAGAAATGGATTCGCTTTGTAAAAACCATGTGAATTGAAACATTTGGATCAAGATTTTAGTGTAACATTAAACTCATAATTTAAGTTCTAAGCTCAGCTCAAATTGCACTATATAGCTTATTTTTAACTTTCTCTTAAATAAAAATTGGATTAGATCTCAGGTTTACATGTGTCTGCAAAAGATTCAACAGATAAGCCCAAATGGAACCTGATTTTTAGTCTTTGATACTGTAAGTTTTGTATTAAAAGCAGTCTGTAGTTTGTCTCATTGGATAATAGTGCTATTTCTGAAAGAAGAGCACCAAATTCAGCCCATGTTTCTAATTACAGATTTTAGGCATTGCAGTAATATTAACTCTTTCATATTTCCCCCATAGTTTCCCAGCTAGAGGCAGAGTTAGACCGCCTGATGCTGCATCTCTCCTTTATACAAGGAGTCAGTAAAGATCTACAGTCTAATGTCAAAATCACAAAGAATGTCAAACACAAAGCTGAAGCTGTGAAGAACCAGGCCGAGGAGCAGAAATTAAAGCAGGTGACTCAGACAAACTGAAGTTGGGCCAGATGAGAAATATCTGATCTTTCAATGTTTTGACTGTACTTTGCCTTGTCATTGATTAATTCCTCTGTCCTCAGGATTTGTATGTAGAGCGTCTTAAAAAGGACATGGAGAGGTTGACTCAGCAGATAGCCATGTATGAGACCCAGACCACTGCTCAAGCTGAGGAGACACAGGCAGCCAAAGAGGCTCTCTCTGAGGTAACTATACTTTGGCATGGTGCAGTTTATATCAATGAAAAGTAGAATTAATCACCAAGCAAATACTTTACATTAGTGCCATTGTGAATACTTTCATTGACATTTAATTGACAGGAATATGTAAATATTAAAGATGCACTAATATATTTTTGGTCACTTGGGGACAGTAGTTAAAAAACAGTCAGTGGGTTTACATGCACGGTTGCAATCAAGCTATTATTAGAACTTGATTGCTGTATATATTTAAATTTTCATATTCCGTGAGTGTGTGGAAGCATTTATTCAACATTAGTACTGAATCATGTTGACTCATACCTGTGTCCGTGTGCAGGCTGAGATGGAAATGACTTCACTGGTAATGGCACGTAAACAGCTGCTGCAGAAATGGAGCAGCAGCCTAATGGAGCTAGGAAGACGAGATGAGGCCTTTAGTGCAATGCAGGAGGCTGTGCGGTGAGAAGAAGGATGGGGGAAAGCCAAATGCTGAAAATGCTGTTGATCCACTTTAAATGTGATGATACAGTCCACGTGTACTTAAGTATAAGTAACTATGTCCCAGTGTGACATGACCGGTACTTTGGATAATGATTCTCCACAGTGATAGACAGTTGGTTTCAAATTACAGTCACTGTGATAATAATGCAGTTGTTGAGTCCACATCTCTAAACATAAGCAGATTTTTGTGGAAAATATGTGAAAAATACAACTAAATACTTGTAGATCACAGTAATAACCTAAACTTTAAAGCAAATGGTCACAGTGAAAGCGTGCATCAATTAAATCTTTACTGCTGTCCTTGTGTATCACAGCAATGTTGATCACCAGGTGATCTTGCTGGAAAGAGAGATTGAAGGCTACAAAAAATGCATCACTGAAGAGCAGGAGAAAAATGAGAAATTAATAATGCAGCTGAATTGGTCCCAGATGGACTGTGCCACCTCTAAAAAGCTGATCAGTCAGAAGCAGGCTCAGCAAGAGGCTCTGCAGGCCCAGTACAGCACCTGCCTTCGCACTCTGAAAGAGACGGAGCACACTCTCGCTAGGCTCTCTAAGGTAGCATGAGGCTTTTGTTTTTATAGTTCCTCACCTAATTCATCATGACACAATGTATTTACCTTCACTTTGGCTCTGTAACAGTTCAACACTCTTTAGTTCTATTCCTTTTTTGTTTTAGGAAACAGGCACCCACCAGACTGAAGTGAACAATCAGAAGAGGCAAATAGAGAAGGAGAGTGCTGTGCGTCTGGAGTTGGAGGACAAAATCATGACCCACATGCAGCAGGAGCTCACCCATAACAAGGCCGCCAAGTACTCCCAGAGACTCACAAAAAAGTTAACCGCACTCAAAAAGGATAAGGTAAAGACAGCTACAAAAAAATATTTAGAGTATTTCAGGCTACAGAAAAGCCTTGTTAGAAGGCTGCACACATTTCAGACAGAAGGTACAAGTTCATTAACATTTTTACATCATTTAATATATACAGCTTATCTTTAGAGCCTCTGTTTCATTTTTGGTCTGTCTAATTTAAATGAGTTCTCCAGCAGTTAATAAATTCATAAACCTGTCCATGATATTTTGCTGTTAAGACCTAGTATGGCTTAAATGCAAAAAAATGAATTATTCCCTTTGCAAAAGTTAGTAGCATCTCTAACTAGAATGGCACTCAGAGAGGGTACACCTCTGTTAAGGCCATAAGTTCACCTCTCTTTGATAGCAAATCTGCCAGCACAACCACTACACATATATCTTTACGTATATTTGTAAGACTATTAGAATTTTGTCAAACACTGTTTTGCCTGGATAAAGCCTTATGTTCTCAGCTGTGTATTAAATGTGTGCTTTAAATTGGTGATATTTCATTTATAAAACTTTTTTTTTTTGTAAAAAACCACAAAGTAAAATTCCATAGCCACACCACATTTTTAGGAAAAAAGCTGTACAGTTGTAACATTACTTCTTGTAGAAGTTTTATCACTGTTAAACTTTACTACCAACCACTGGATTTAAAGATGTGAGGCATTTGTAAGGCCAAATGCACTATTTATGACTGTTAACAGGAAGTAAAAAACTTTTCATGATGATTCAGAAATTTAATGATGTCTGTCTTTGCTCACACTTCACTTGTTTCCTCCTAATTCTGTTGACAAAGAGACAAACAAACCAACACACCAAACCGAAAACATAACCTCCTTGTGCGGATATGAAGACCTCCTCTGTCTATGGTGTACTCACTCTTCTCAAAATTCTCACCTTCAATTTGTTTCAAGAGATGCTAATGTTGTCAGATACAATCACACCCAGCAAGACAGAATAAATTTAACCCGTTCCTAAGGAGCAGTGGACAGCCACTGTACAGCACTGGGGACCAACTTCAGCTTTCAAAGGCACTAATGGGAGAATTAACCCATATACACGTTATTGATCGTTGGGAAACCAGAGTACCTGTTTTCTTAAGGATATCCACAAAAGCATGAGGAGAAAAGGCAAACTCCAGAAAGGCCTTGCCTGAGTCAAGATTTTGGTAAACCAAGAATTGGAGGTGACAGTTCTTACCACTCATTTTTGTCCAGCTAATTGTCTCCCTCTTCCCCTTAGATCTCTCAGTTGTGGCAGCTGGAGAATGACCTTGTGACTGTGGGACTGGAGAGCAGCATTGTCAGCCAACATCTGGACAGCTTGGCCCTCAGTCAGAAGGACCTAGATGAGGAGATCGCAAAATACAACAAGTTACTTGCATCTAACCAGGCTAAGATTTCTTCCTTTGTTACGCTCATTGGTCAGAAGCAGGCAACCATCACCAACTACAATAACAAGATCTATCAAATCAGAGTCAGCACTGGGGTGAGATATTCTTGGGAAGAAATAACTTTGTGTTGTCTCTTGTTTGATTTGACTATCTTGTAAATATTTAAAAAATAATGTGCTGCCTGTGTGTTATGTTTGCCTTCATACCAGCATGAGGACATGAGCCCTCAGCAAATCAAGGTACATGAATTAATGACTCAGACTGAGGAGCTGGCAACAAATATCAAGCGTGACCAGCAGCTCTGGATGAAACAGCAGGAGATTCTAGTAGGAATGACCAAGGAGATACAAGCCAACAGCAAGAACATGCTCAAACTGCAGATGGAGTATACTAACATGCAGCAGAAGAAAATTTGCTTGGAAAGTATGTAAATAGTAAAGGAATCCCACAGGCAAATAGAAACACAGTCAGTAACTTGTCAGTACGTTCTAAGCAGCCTACTAGTGAACTTGAACTAGTGAACAGCATGTCTGAGAATTTGGGAAATTTTAAGGTTTTAACATATCAGTATGATTTTTGTAAATAACTTGTTTCCTGTTTCTAGAGTAAAACTAGTCAAAAGTGTTGTAAACTTGGTACAAGAGCTCCTACTTAACCAACTCTAACCCCACCAGGTCAGATTGAAGTAGAGCACCGTGAACAGAAGGAGCTGGAAAAGAATGTGATGATGCTGAGAAAAGACCAGGAGAAGCTCAGTACCCTGATAAGCAAGAAAGGACAGCTCAGCCTGGCGCTGGAGCAGGAGAACGCACTGATGGAAAAAGACTTCCTTTGCAGACTAAAGGCACAGCATGATTGTTTAATTTGTTTTTAATATTGTTGTTTTTTGCAGTTTTTAAATTAAATAATTACTAAGCATTATATAATGTGTTTAGGAGGCAGAGCTGGAGTCCATCAAGTTGCAGATGAAACACGAGAAGACCCAGGAGGAAAAAGAGAGGCTCCACAATTGTCTGGTGGAGGCTGAGTCAGTCACATATTCATATTTTGCTGGTTTTACATTTCCTATAAACAAGCAACTCATATTTCTTGTCATTATCCCAATCGTACAAACTCTCATAAATCACTGTTGACTCTATACAAAATATTGTGGTTCATATAGCATTATAGCCTGATGCCTGACAAAATTACATTTCTGAATTGGTCTGGTAATTCTCAGTTTAGAAAATCAACATGCAGTGACCAAATGGCCTCTGGCCACCAGAGCCTTTTAGTCTCTGGTAGGCAGAGGCCACCAGAGTTGCTCTGACTAAAACCAGTCAGAGCAACTCAACCCTAGATGTAGGAACTTGTGCAAGTTGAAGGGGCTAGTTGATCTTATTTCTAGCAGGAAAGGGCAGTCTGGTCACAAATGTAATTAAATTACAAATAAACTGTATTAAAATGTATTATGACAAGATATGAGTTGTGAAATAAGCAGTGCAGTAACAGAACATTGATTCATGTTTGTTCAACATCGCCTGATATGACAGTTTGATCAGTGTTTTGTAATATAGTTACAAATTAGTACATATTCACTGGAATGAAAACAATCAGTTTCTGACAGCTCATCACATTAGTCTGTTTTTTTAAATTTTAATAAGAGATAAAACCTTATACTTGGTACTGGTTTTTACATGTGTCCTTTGTGGTGTCCATATGGCCAACAGGAGACACATTTTGCTGTGGCAGAAGAAGACTCAGCTTATGAAAGAGACTCAGTCAGTTGTGGACTCCATGCGTAAGGGAGACATTCAGATGATGCAGGCTGAAATAAACCGTATGAAGGTAAACACACTTCACACAATATGATAAAACCTGATAAGACCATGAACAGAACTCAACTGTTTTTGGAGCTTGCCAATTCAAGGTAAAAACAAACAAACAAAATATTCTTAAATATAAAAATAAATCACCTAAAACAACAGCATAGTTAATGATTTGAGTAAAACATATATTTTTGAGCTAGTTGTGTGGACCATTCAACATGTGTGTCTGTGCAGTTTCGACTCAACAAGCTGAAGAAGGAGCAGCAGCAGCTGCTAAAGAGTTATGGAGCAGAAATGGAAAGGTGGCAGAAACTTGAAGAGCGCAAATTTGACATGCGCAACAGCTCCAAAAAAAAATCTACAAAGACCAAGACATTTCTCAAGGTGCAGGGCCTGCAGCGCAAGATCAAGGAAACACACAAGGTGGTAAATGTGAAATTTCCATATCTGCATATCAGCCTGAAGCATTTTGTACACTTATCTGGCATGTGGAATTTGTGTTTTCAGAATGTGGTGAAGTGTGAGCTGGTGATCAGGGAGCTACAGGAGACCAAGATGAGTCTGAAGGACAGATTGGAGCTGAAGAAGCAGCAGCTGATAGAACTCTGCAGCACCAGCTCCATCTTTGATGCAGATGTTGTCAATCTCCAAGATGTCAAATATAGGGTGGGGAGGACTTACTATACAATAATACTGCATTACAATACATTTATTCATTTTAACATATAGATACACCTTAAATCTGCTTTATGTTATACTGCCAGTATGTTTTTTTTTCAACTCAGCTTCTATTCAGAGGTAAAAGGTGCGCCCTCAGACTTTCATCAGTTTTACTAATGAAGGTGCTGAGTTACTGACTCAAGAATTCAACAGCTTCCACTAATAGCAACCACCCACGTACCAAGAGAAACACAAATGACTAGTTGTTTTTCAACCTCTTTGTTCATTTTCTAACAAGTGAATGCACTAAACACATCCATACTCATTCTTTATCCTCCCCTTCCTTTAGAACTTTTCCCGCCTAGTGACCCTACAGAGCCGAAACAAGAGGCTGCAGAGGGTACGTGAGGGCACCTACAAAGCCTTGTCCACCAGTGAATCTGTCGAAGCCGCTCTGCAGAGCCAGATGGAGCGTGTGCATGCTGTCAGCGCCATCATACACCATGTGTGTGAGGAGTTCCCCCAGCACCAGGGGGCACTCCGCAGGCTGTCGCTAGCACTGGCAGAGCACGCACAGCCTGAGAGCAGGAAACATCCCACAAGTGAAGGGAAGATGTAGATGTTACATTGGGATGAAGAACAGGGGATGGAAAAGAGGAAAAGATTAGATAAGTAAAGACCTGAGAAAAATAAGATGTCATTTATTTTAATGTTTGTGATCTATTATGCATTTAATGAATGTTAAATAAAGGTTCGTGAGCAAAGTATTACAAGTGAATAAATGCCTTATGGTCAGTCAAGTCAAATTTATTTTTTTAGACAAGATGATGAGAAATTGGGAGAGGCTTAAAAGGGAATGATAATACATTTTATTAATAGTAACAACAACAGTTACAATGAGCCACAAGCGGGACCACAGTAGTGGGTGCAGTCAAGATTGATGAACCAGGCACAGCCACAATCCATTGGAATCTGCAACAAGAGAAGAAAGCAGGCAGACTCTGGGGGAAGTGTCAGTGTAGTGATAGGCATTAATGGAACATGAAAACAAAACAGATGGAGAGAGAGAGAAGTTGAGTGTGTCATCAAAATCCCCCTGCAGCTTGAACCTACATAGCAGCATAACTAGGAGCTGGTCCAAATAAAAGTGACTTAGAAAATGTATTCTGGGAAATATGTTTTTAAACCATAAACACTGGGAAAAAAAGAATATAGATCAGACTATGAAACTGTACAGCTGCAATTTGTTTCTCACTTCCCTCTTGGGCTTACATAAACTGCACTCCCAATTTATCCCAATTCCATACACAGTAAATCTCAGGGATTAAAGGACTCTTGGAAGATGGGATTCTGGCAACATAGGAATGACTCCTGTTTGATTCATGCCCAGTTGCAAAAAGGTTGGAATGCTGTTAGAAACCAAATATAAAAACTAAATTTTGAAATACTTTGCAAACACACTGTGTCTACCAACAATAGTTATGATTTTTTTGAGTATTTCTTGACTGTACCAGTCTTTTGTTGCCCCTGCCCCTACTTTATACTATATTTGATATATTGGCTGTGTCCTGTTTTCATTTATGTATCAAAGAGATTTAGAAAATTATCACATTGCATTACTGTTTTATTTCTTTTCTCACAGCATCTCAGCTTTCGTGTAAACAAAACTGTGGGTGGGGCATTATAATTATGTTTAATGAATAGGAAGTAATTAACAATAGGAATTGTACGCTGTGTTATTAAAGAGTTATTTATCAGTGTTGAGTGACATTATAAAACAGCACCTGCGAAATTATCATGGGTGGAGATACTCTGCCACTGAAACAAACTGATCACACCTGCCCCGGTTGTTAGTGGCAGTTCAGATCTGTTCAAGTTATGGCACTGTCTTTAACACAGTGTCTCCATTTGCCAGCATTGAAATTAATTACATGTGCTACTTGTCAGGTATCTGGCAGGTTAACAGAGCAGCCCCTGAGCCCCACAGGCTGTCTTTAATTGCGGCACATCTGCTGTTTGTGAGACAATTTCAATACTCACAAATGTGCAAAGGTGGCCACCGAGCCTTGTCCATGCAATGCTGTATAACCGGCTCCTCACATTGTAGGCTCTCTTGTACTTTTACTGTTCTGTTGGCTGTGAAGATTTTCCACAGTGCCCAGGGGCAGCCTGCTGGCGCTAGACATGACAGCCAGACCATGGACAAACAATCAGCTAATACACAGAACTCAGTCACCTCTTATTTACTTCCTTCTCACAAGTTGAGAGAATTGCTTTGCCATAAATGGTTTCATACATTATTACAGACAGCAGTATAAAGTTATACTGTGGAAGCAACTCCACTACTGTAAACTGCCTCATGGATTCAGACTAGGTTTAGCTCAGATCAAGGTCCAGTTGTGATGATGCACTGATACCACTATCAGGTTTTTCCAAAGTGACTGCATGATTATGACACTAGTTTAAGACATGTGTTTGAACTACATATGAGAGACAATCAAAATTTTTTCTTCTTAAAATAAAATTTTATGTTGTAATTAATAATTCTTATTTAACAGTTGCCTGGGGTTGGTGGTTTACTTGGTCCTATTATATGACCAGTAGCTTATGCTGGCTAATGTTGACAAACTTTGAGTAGATACAACTTTTTTCTGACCTTAATGAGTCACTTCACTGACTTCATGAGTCTCCTCTACTTGCGTTACTTTTGCAGTAGGCTAATCTTACCATTATTTACAAATGACATGATTCCATGCTACTTCACACCATCCTTAAACCATGTTTTATTTTCATTTTTTTAAACAAGAGACCCCTAGCAGCAGAAACAACAATGCTGTATATAATGCTACCGGTAAAGACCAAACAAGAAGTTGCAGTTTTTAAACTGACAAAGATTTTCATAAGGAGGAAAATAAAAGGAAGTATCAGCTTGCTAAACAACCACCGCTGTTTGTGAAAGCCTATCTGACTGACTCGGGGGGAAATGATCACAGATAAAGTCATGTATGAAAGTTTACTTTATATTTAGTCACGTTTGCTGACTTCCTTCCTCACTCTCTGACTGGTGTTAACCTGAAAGTTAGTGACGGGCAATGAAATGAAATGCAACACTATCATCAATAATCCTCAAAAAATTAGTTTGTTTAGTGGTGAATAACAGTTAGTGTAATTACAAATGTCTAATTCCATATTTGTTCTGCTGCTAAATATAGCTATGAGGATGTAACATAAAGATTTTTTTCAAGGTAAAGGTTCTGTGTTTTTCACAAGTTCTTTTTATTACTGTACTGTTTTCTTTGTGTATTATCAGACATATTTTATGGGGAGTTTCCTGGAAGTGTTCAGGTGCCCACACTGTATGAAATGATATGATGGAGATAAGCAAGCATTGTACTGTTGACAGAGGCTGGTCAGGTTACTGAGTACTGGATCTTGTAGACAACAGCACTTTGGAGTTTTGTATTTGAGAAGCTGCAACAAAGAGCATCATGTTTTGTCATCCCTCTTTGTTGTTAATTAAGGTGGAGGGTTTTACTGTTAGCTCTGTACTGTGGGTTTTATGAACTCGGTAATCTTTTGTTAAGGCAGTGCTATTCATTGACAAACTACTATATCATTTTCAGCAGGTCATCCTTTTCACATATTGAGTTAAATGGTCCCTTAACTCCTCTCAGTTGACTCAACATCCTTAAATGCAAAACCACATCCTTAACTTTAAATACAGAAATAGCTTGAAATAGCTCTGTGTGTGAGAAACAGTTTTTGTGTCTTCTAACTGCCCAAGCTTTACACAGATTTTATTCTTTAAAAAGTTTTTCACGTTTAAAGGTTAAAAGAGATTCTTTTAAATTATTCTTTTAAATTTCCTTTAGCTGCTGAGTTAACTGGATTTCTTACATCTTCTACATCTTTGTGCAAGTATATCACTTACAATGCTTGCCATGATTGCTCATTTGTTTACACAAAGCATTTTCAGTACAGTAAACAGTAAATTCACACACAAAGGTGGTAAATTATGGAAAACCCTTTGACTTTGCGCTGATAGCCCACGCCAGCTACCCTCCCAACCTTATTTCCTTCTTGAGCAGGGGACTTTGCACTTCACAGCTCAGTGTTTGCTCCCGTCAGCAGTGCGGTATGTGTGTTTGCTTTTCTGCGATTAGAAATTTATTAAGGTAAGCTCTCGTCTCGTCCAGTGAGCCTTTTTTAGCCAGACTCTTTGTTCATTTATATCTTAGGCTATGAGCTGAGTCCATTTAACACATAAATCTGGCTGCACTGCATAGATGAAGCAAATGTTTATTATGTGATGAGGTATTGAATCAGCTGCTGAAGGCAAATAAACATTAGAGGATCAATAGAAGAGATATATGAGAATCTCACTTGAATGTACTCTCACTTAAAACATAAATGGGTGTGAGAGGCTGTGTTTTAGCTCTGTTTGCACCAGCATGTGTTCCAGGTCCTGTGAAGCTCTACTTTCACAGAGGTCTTGTCTTACAGGTTTTCCTGCACACCCACACATAAACACACACACATGCTTTGACACAAACAGCTGTGGGGCGTGGAAAGAGCTTTTCTACCTCTTCAAGTCAACCTGATTTTCTGCCCTCCTCCTTCAGTGAGTCAGTGACAAGTGTCTTTGCAACTCAGAGTGTGTGTTTGTACTGTTAGCTCCTGCCGATTACATTATCTCAGCAGCAGGTGACAATCTCTCTATCAAACACACACAACACACTAAGAATGGCAGAGGACTGTGTTCCTGAGGGTCCAGACCTGAAAAACATGGGCGAGGAGGAACTATGGGAACTGATTAACGACAACCGCCATAGGATTTCTTTGAGCGTGCGACCATGCAGCTTGATCCCGTACCTGAGGCAGGCCAGGGTGCTCACAGAGATGGACGAGGATGAGATCCTCTCCTGCCACAACCTCACCAACCGCAGCATGAGAACCAGTGAGATTTCTGACTTGAATTGTTACTTGGATTGTAAAGAGTGTTAGAAGCCTGTCATGATGTTATTGATTCCAGTAAACTGCCTCAGTTTATAGATGATAAGTGGATTGTGTTTTGTTTTCTTTTACTGTAACTGATTTGTTTGGACTAACTGTTGACTGTATTGCCAAGAGACAAAGGAAATTCTAGTAGCTCTTCAGTTGAATAACTATTTATCAGTAAAACCAACATATTATGTTATCTGACAGGGTTTGATAGTGTATCGCTCGGCTCATTAACATTCAAGATCATGTTCAATGAAGAAAAATATTGTTTGGTTGCTTGAAGAGGAATGAAGCTGCCATGCTTTACCTCTGAAACCAGAGATGTATAGAAGAAACTCACAGTTTCTCTCTGTTGATCAAAAATGTAACAATTTATCAAACTTTATATATTTGAAGAAAATTAGTTGATTCAAAGGTTAAAGTTAGGGTTAGAGTGGGAGATGGCATTACATTTTCCCATATTTTTCCCAGGCTATATGCTGGACCTGCTGAGGACCCAGGGGAGAAATGGTGCTGTGGCCTTGCTGGAGAGCCTGATGATCCACTACCCAACCCTTTACACCCAAGTCACAGGCCGTAAACCCAGCACGGAGCCCTCAAGATTCAGTGGTCAGTTGCTTTTCAAGTTTTTTTACATTTTAGTGAATATTTGTCTTTTTGCTTCATTAGCTGTATTTCTGACTAAAACCACTCTCCATGTAGGCTTAATAAAGTACTCAGAGCTGACAGAGTATCTGGTCAGAGCAGTAACAGGGATGCAGAAGGAGCTGCAGGAGGCGCGTCGAGAGGCTGGCAGGATGGGTTCTCGCTGCACCTCCCTGGAGTCGGAGATAGGGCAGCTAATGGGGCTGGAGGAGAAGTCCAGATGCCTTCAGTCTGAAAATGAACGCTTGCGGAGACACTTGTGTTCTCTGCAGCATGAAGTGACCAAGCTGAAGGATGAAAAGTGTGACTTGTATACGCGCTACACAGCAGCCATCGAAGAAAAATCAGCCGTGAACACGCGACTCCATGACCTCAACCTGCAGGTCAGTGATCCTCATCAAAGTCCGTTTCTTAGCTCAAAAACTCAGAAACATGCAGAGTGAGTTTCTCCTCACTGAAACACAAAGCTGAGATCTCAGAGCAAAGTCCTCAAAAGGTTGTTGATAAAGAACAGAGATGTAAGAATTATAGCTTGATGAAGATTTAAAGGATCATGCTGGATGTCAGAAAGCTGTATGAACAGAATAATGTGTTTTGTGGCTCTGGAGGAGCTTTTGCCTGAGAACACGATGTCATTTAAGTAATCTTACCTTACAAGTTAAAGACTGCACATTTTAGCAGAGGGGCTCGTATTCAGTTAAAACCAGAGACATAGAGTCCGACAAAAGATGCCACAGAGATGCATTATGGGAACTGTGCAGGTTCCAGAGATTTTGTTTCCCCTCATGGCTGATACTGATAGGAAAACTGCTAATGTTACAGTTTTGTCAAGACATGTGAAAATATTCTGCTTTTCTCTTTTATATAATTGTGGGACTGTGTTTGAATTGGAATCTGTTGCCAATTTTTTTTTTGTGGCTAAAATTGTGTTTATTGATCGATTAATTTAAAAAAATAATATAGTTAAAAGTCCTTGTTGCATATTTGTCTGCATGCTTGTTCTCATTTGATGGCAGACGTATCAGTTGCAGACTGAGCTGCAGAAGGCTCAGATGGAGAATGATTTTCAGAAGCGACGCTCGCTCAGGTGCGCCCCTCATGCTGAAACCCCACAGCTGCAAGAGGAAGTCAGGAATCTGCGCTGCCAGCTGGTGAAGGCGGAAAAACTGGACCCAGTGAGAATATTCACTAAATCATTCTGTTTTGAGTTTTTTCAGTGGAATTAAAAAAAAAAAACCTTAACTTATAGTCTTGAGACAATGAAAGAGCCCATCAGCACTTGTGTCTCATTTGCTGCCACTGTGTCCCCTTCAGGCTCGTCAGGACATCCTGGCTCAGGACCTGGCTGAGGCCATAGACAGCCAGGTGGAGCTTGCAGAGCAGCTCAGGTGTTACAGAGAAGAGAATGAAAAGCTGCTCGCAGAGACACAAGGGGTGAGTGTGTGGTGTGTACCTGAGTGTATTTCAGTTTTCAGTGATCATATCTGAATTTGCGTGATATCATATCATGCAAATTCAGCAAAAGACCAAAATGGAAAGTGTCATTTTGTTTATTCCATTGCTTCACAGTTTCCTGACATGCAAAACCCTTTGGCAGTAGAAAAAAATAAAATTAAAGCTACCTCTGAGCCATCTGGGTAATACTAAAAACAGGGTGTGTTTTTACAAAACAACTTGTAACATGACTAATAGCAAACAAAGAACAATACAGAAAAAAAATAATGAGAAATTGCTAAATAGTGATACCACACATAAACAGAGAACAGTTTCCGTGTGTGGTCTCTCCTGTACATCTGCGGCATGTCTCTGATACACACTGGTGTAGCATGAGTGTTTATTTGCATTCAGCTCTTGGATCAGAAGGAGTGCCTGAGCCTCCAGGTGCAGCAGCTGACCCTCGACTGTAACATGCACCAGCAGAAGAACACAGTGATCCAGAACCAGATGAGAGAGCTGCAGGCAGAAAGGGACCAGGTGAGGAACTGATTACACTCCCATCACTCAAACTTTCCCTGTCTTTAATAAATATTAATTCAGCTTTTAAAGCTGTATTTTCTCTTTTACTTTACATTGGGTTTAACTCCCAGCATTGTGTGTGGGTTTGAAGTAATCTCTGTCAATCTGATGAGACACACTGTCATTAGGCAGTACAATGGTAAAATTACACAACATTTCTCTCATCAGTGCATCATAGTAAGAGTTTCCAGTGTCGTACTTTTCTTCTTCAAAAAATTGAGGCTTTTCCTCAAGTTGAATGGAATGAACAATCCACCTACACTGTCAGGTGGCGTTACCAGCTGTGCTGTAACCAGCGACATGTGACTGTGATATTACTTGACAGTTTTTGGATGTAATTAGTGGCTCACGCTTGCTGTATCATGTGAGACAGACAGGCAGGAGCTGCATGAATGCAACTGTGGTGTCAGTATACTTTTTCTCTTTCATTTATAATAAAAAGGAACTTGACAAGGAAATCCAACTTTCTAAAATTAAAAATATATCTACCAACATGGTGTTCTTTTAAATCCATCATGTTGGTTCCAAGAATGAAGATATGTAGAATTAAGAGTGAGATAAAATTAGATAGAAGATAGCAGCTTAAAACAAACAACTAACTCTTGTCCTTACTTGACAGTATATGCAGCTATGTAACTTCAAAGTCTGATTGCACTCTGTCATGGATTATATACAGTGAAAGGTATCTGACTCACACATTCATCATGTAATTGATACTTGAGTTGTTTTGTTCGCAACAATGTGTGAAAAGCTGCAAGACAGGCACCACTATGAAAACATCCCGATTAGCACATACACCGGCAGGGAAGCTAACACTACAGTAATATGTATTCATTCAAACAATGAATGACTGAGACGCGTATTTCCGTGTTTGAAGTTGAGCAATTATGGTTTCATAACAGTGTAGTTTCGACTACGAGACATAAACTCAGACTGAGTGTGTCCCTCTGCGTGCGTTTAAGTAATGAGGCATGACCGTGCCCAGTCAATTATGTATAAAAACTACTTGCATGGTGTTAAGTAAATATAAGCTAACTGTGCCTATAGGCGTACCTGTCCAGAGATGAAGCCCAGGCCATGATCGCCCGTGTCCTGGCTGAGAAGGACACCCTGCGGTGTCAGCTGGTGGAGTTTCAAGAGCGGGTCTTCAGCCTGCAGGCCAAACGCAACCCCAGGGAACAACGGCAGAGTTGTGATGTAATTTAACCCCACAAACAAATGTCAGCACACACATTTCACACATCACACACATAAAGAAGGAATAATGCAGAGGCTGTGTTTTTTTCAAAGGACATAGAGGTTGACTGGGAGAGCCCGAGATCCAGCTGTGAAGAATCCTCCTCCCCAACTCGACGTAGACTTTGTCGTATGGACGCACTCAACCCCATGTCTGTCAGTTCCTCCAATTCAGAGGTGTGTGTTAAATCAACCGGGTTAAGTGAACTGATCTTATTGTTGAGGGTCTCTGTGTATCCTCAGACTTATGCCACATCTGATGGTATTCTTTTATTTATTCTGTAAAAACATCATACTTGTGTGTTCCTGTATACTATGTGTATCTCGATGTGTGTGTGCAGTGTGATGATGCTATGGTTAGTAGTGTCCGATCCCGAAATGCAGAGCCTCCGAGTCCAGAGTCTTTCCGCAGAAGGGAGGAAGTTCTGTATGCCGACAGCAGGTGTGTGTGTTTCCTCCACAGTGTGTGTCACTGTGTGTTTGTGTGCATAAATGTATTAGCAACTTCATTATTGATTCCAAGGCTGCTGGTGGCTCACCCACCAGGAAGATGACCTGAAGGCATCACTAACCTCTGCGTTCCTTTCTGCTGATATGATGGCATCCAGGTGGATTACAGATTAACAGGAGCAAGAGGGCTTAACTAGGATTAAATAATACCAGGAGAGACACAAAAAGTGGTATCAAGGTTACTGCAGGCAAAGGGTGCTAAGGAAGGAGACAAATCCTTGTAACAACAATCTTTTAACAGTCTTAAAGGTTTTTGGACAGACTCACAGTCCTAGATTGTTGTCTAACAGCTCAAAGGAGCTTTTGTATTTCAATGTTCAAAAAGCACATGAAAAATTTAGCTTTGTCGTCCTCAGGTTATAATTATTTCTTCCCACCAAACCAGTTTTTGGAATGTTGCATAACAAAATAATTGCACAGTAATTTTCTATTTATTAAAGTAAGCTCACTATAAAATACCCTGGATGAAAAGTGATCAAATAATTCCACATTTTCAGTGTGTTTGTGTGTGCCAGAAAGAGACAAAGAGAAATGTGATAGGGATGTTCATGTGGCTGTTTTCTTTTTGTTCTAGTATCTTGGAAACAGCAGAGACTGATTCTCTATTGGACGACTTTGTGTTTCTCCCCAGCGGTATGTGATTCTCTGTTTTAATAAGTGTCTGTGTGTGTTTCTGTGTGTGTTTCTGTGTGTGTTTCTGTGTGCAGGTGGTGTTGGGTTTATGTTATTTAGTCTGACCTTCTTTAGACATTGTTAAGCGTTGAGCCTTTGCCAGGGCTGTAAAGTGACACATTAACTCTGGCACATTATTTCCAGGGAAGCAACCTTGATGCCAAATCATTAAACAGCATCTCTTTTGTTTAGTGATGAGTGAAGACAAGACACCAACAGACAGACTTTCCTCTTCTCATGGCTCCAACAGTGATGGGTAAGGTTGTCCACTGCACACCCTCTTACACATGGAGTCTAATGGAGTCTACCACTCTTTTCTTTTTTCTGTTTCCATTATTCTTCAACTTTTTTCTTCTTTTTGAATAGATAGATAGCAATTGACCTGAAATTGTATTTCAGTGTAATTGTTTTGCGATATACCGTAAAGTGAAGGTCACACATGCCCTCCAGGAGGAAATAAGTTTAAAAAGGAAATAATGGCATTGCATGTTAATAATCAATAATCAGCACTGGTAAAATAAACATGAAAAACCCACGTTGGTACTGAGTAAGATGAATAAGAGCTAAAGAGGTTAGGTTATTTTTAAACTTGTGGTCCAAAAATATTGCGGAGTCAAGTGACACGATTACCTTCCATTATTTGTGCAGTGTGCAGGGAACAGTGACCTACTAAACATCACCTAGCCTCCGCTTATCTGGACAGCTGGACACGTGTTTTAATTCACAAAGGCAAAAGTAAACATGGCTGCAGTTTTGTCCTGGCCGGTATTCAAGTGTGTCCACTGATGTCTGTGGGTCATAAACTAGAGAACATCACTGACTGTAAAAGAAGTACAGCCAAATATTGAATCTAACTCTGTTACCTCAAACAATCAGGATTTAATGTTTTAATAGGCAAAAATCAAAACAAGGGTTAAGTGTAATCTTCAGGACAAATAAGGCTCGATTCAAAATTCTGGGACAACTGGTTGTAATTTGGAACATCTGGTAACCTGATGTAAAGTATGAAAATATTTCACAAGAGCTCAGGGAGAAATAACATTTTTTTTCCATTAAAGGGAAATTATAATCCTTCAATTAATCAAAATCTTCTCTCTCACCAGCCTGTCAAGAACCTTGGCTCCTCCCTTCCTGATGCGTTCTCGTCAGAAAGCAATTCGGGTCAATGGCCGGGTGCTCAGCATCTCCTTCCAGGGGGAGGCGCTGCTGAGCCAGCTTGCAGTAGTAGGAGGCAATAAAAGTGGAGTGTTTGTGCACCAGGTGACAGAGGGCAGCGCTGCCCATACAGTTGGCATCAGCTCCGGGGCACAGATAGTGGAGGTGGGTTTAACTGTGTTTCTAAACACTAGTTATAACTTTTTTTGATCTATGAGGGTGTTTCTCATATTTTTTTTGTCCTATAGGTGAAGTATGAGCAGAACCAGAAGGCCCTGAAGATGGTGCTGGAGGATTCCACCTTAGAGGAAGCTATGTGGGCTCTTGGTCAGGTCACAGGCCTCTGTCACCTCTCTCTCCGGCCCAGGCAAGATGGTACGTCCGTCCCACACCATGTGCATAAAACACTTTCTACTCCTGTAGCTAAGTCTCATCGTAAATCTTTTCTATTTGTTTTTAGTAAAGATGCTATAATTACACTCTATTACATTTTTTCATTAAAGGCAAATAAATGTTATATATCTACATTTTACATTACAAAGAAATCTTTGAAACAAATTTCACCAACAAACAAAAGTCAAGTACTACCTATCCACCTTAAAGTGGTATTGGTGCAATTTGTGCTCGTGCTTTTACTGAATCATTGCTCAATAACATAATAAGGAAAAAAGGAATCAACAAAAAAATTGCAGTACTTAACTTTGCCTTTATTATTCTCAGAAACAAAAATCAGCTTTTGCACACATATGTAAAAAACATATGCAAACACACATGCAGAGGCAGAGTCAAAAGGAGGGGCGGTGATACAATAAATCCCAGCTACTGAATCTTGGCACGCTGAAGACTCTTTCTAGATAAAAGGGATGAACAGCTGCCACATGAGGTGACTTACCGGAAATATGAACAGATTAAAATGTTGATCAGCCTGCTGTATTTATAAGGGTGTTCTTGTTTTGAATCATTTAAAGAATTTAGTTGGGCTGCAACATTCCTGGTGGTTCAACCAGGAAGTCTAAGGCATGCAATGCTTGTATCACATTTTCTTTGTACATATAGCCGTGGTTACCTTAAATATATATATAGTACAACATGGCAAGGAGAACAAAATAACAGGAGCAAATGCTTGAACACACAGTAGTGAAGCATGGACTCATGGAGCTTCTTTAAATGCACAAACTTGATGATGGGGGGTAAACAAAGAATTTGCTAAGAAACTATAAACAAAGGCAATTACCTTTGTGTTTGACAAGTACCATGAAGCTTACAGAGCAGATCTTGGTGTTGAACATTTCTTTTGTTGGGCTATTTTGCAATTTTTAAATGTTTTTTAAGCCTTTACATCAAGAGATGGTACCACTGTTCATAAATTACCGAAATCAGCTGGTTAAAACTACTGCCCATTACTGACTGAGGGTATTTACCAGTTCACTGAAGGAATAAAAGCAAGTGAATTCTCCCTTTAATTTTCTGGCAGGTAGTTACAGTGTGGTAAACTGTTCTGTCTGAAATAAACAGTGGAGGCAATATGGCTACAACCAAAGTCTCAAGGACCATAAATGAAGATTTTTAACATGATATTTAAATAATTTATGCGATACAAACATACAGTGACTGTAGTTAAAGTCCTCCTCTGCTTGTGCAGACTATGAGGCGCTGCTGCAGCAGCTGCAGAACAATGAGACATTATCTGGAGATTCCTTCTACGTCCGCGTCAACATGTCCATCCTTGCCGGCCAGAACGGAACCTTGGCTGTGTGCTGCAACGACATCCTCCATGTGACCAACACACGACCTGCTGGCACTGAGGACTCATGGCACGCCAGCCAAGTTCACCCCTGTCAGCTACTGGACCTCCAGAGTGGAACTGTACCTAACTATTACAGGTAGGTACACCGATATGGATTATAGAAATGGGGAGACAGGATCAGTTCAGTGTCTTGTCAGTTAGTATATTTAGGGAGTCAGAGTCCTCAGAATATATGAAAGTGAAATGAATGCCTACCCTCACAGCCTGAAGCTGGAAATTTATAAGAATTTTCTGACGGTACAGGGCACAGCGACTTCTGATTCGAGTTATTGAAGATATGAGCTTTCAAGCAAAGAAATCTCAAAAGGTAAGAATCATCTAACATGCTGCCCTCTAGCAACCCCATCCATATTTTTCACCATGTTAATTAATTCCTGGGAATGTTCCTTTCTCTCACCAGGCCGGGCGTGTGGTGACCCAGAATAAGGAGAAGGCAGTCAGGATTGTAAGCACCGGGCGCCAGGGCAGGAACCCACTGTGGGTCAGCGTGGAGAATAAAAAGAGCAAGAGCATGGACTCAGGTACACTAGTCTGCAGATGAACAGTAAAAAAAAAAAAGTTAATATCTTGCTGTAGTGCCTCTTTATAAAACTGTCTGATAAACTTTTTTAATGATGCAAAGTACAGCTTTTTAATGGTGTACATTATTTCCCATGCAGGTGATACATCTGCAGCCAAAAGTTGTGTGTCCCTCATGCCCTACACCCTGGTCACCCCTCACTACCCACCCATCTGCAGACCTGTCCTGCTGCTGCCCACCATACTAGGACGCATCCTGGACAAGAAATTGGCAGGCTGGCAAGGCTTTCAGCTCTGTGAGCCTGGTAAGTATTTATAACCCTCCTCCGTGCTGCGGTTAAATTTCTTATCTGTACCCGCTGTAGCACCTGCCACTGAAGACTGACTTTCAGTTACAGAGGAGGGATGCAATGTCTTGTGCTGACAGATAAGCCTGTTTGACTTGACAGATCATATGTTTGTCTGTTGCCACAATTTAGGAAGGAAATAAAACTGCCCTAAAAATATGTACTGACAATGATAGAGCCTATAAAGACAGTAAATACTTACTAGTGTCCCTTGCAGCATTAAAATTCATCAAATAAAAGTTTAATGATATTTGTGGAAAAAAAATATTTTTTTATAGGGACTAGTGAATTTAAGAGACCAACACGACATGACCCTACTGTGGAAGATCAGATAAATAATGTTTCAAATAGATTAAAGTAAAGATGCTATAACTTCAAAAACATTTTGAAAGACAATGATGAATATAAATTACACTTTTTTATGACACTGCTGTAAGACTTCATGAATATTATCTCTCCTGTGATTCTCAATGCCCTTCCTCTCCACACTCCTGCTGCTCAGAGGTGCTGAGCTCCAGTGAGCATGCAGCCCAGTTGCAGAGGTCAGAGATCCTGGAGGAGTGTGAGCAGGGAAGAAACTGCTGCTACACCCTGCAGAGTGTCGAGAAAGTCATGAAGAAGGTCACAGCAGCCAACACAAACACAAATCTCATATTCAAACACTTTTTGGAGAGCACGAGGTTCAGGAAATCAGACAAAGGCAATCATATAAACTGCATAACCAAACTATTTTGAATTATTTATTTTTATTATAATTGAACCTACATAACTGTTAAAAAATACATATCTGATTTTTGCTTTTCCAAGAAGCATCTCTTCATTTGATTAATTGTTGTTGCCATGCTTCATTGTGATTGGCTCAGCCATGAATCTAGTCATGTGACTGGTTGAGTGGTTACTTATTAATCACCAAAGGCTACAATATATATTCCACCTCATACAGCCTTTTTCAAATTTTACATTGCTATGCAGGTGCACCCACAGTTTCTGAGCCCAATGCCATGCTGCACTAAAGTGCTTCACAACACTGTTCAGTTTTTAATTTTGTCATATTTAATATGTTCTTCTCTTCACCCAGGGGATCCACTGTGTGCTGCCGTTGGGGCTGGACTGTGTGCGTCGGCTACACCGGGCTAAGATATTCCCAATTATCATCTTCATTGGCCAGTCTGCACGAAGTGCTCGTAAACTGAGGTACTCATCGCCCTCTTCTCTATAATACAAATGCTAACAGAGCTCACCTCACCTCTCAAGACTCTCATTCAAATAATCAGTACGAGCACTTAGGTAAAGAAATGTTTACTTGAGGGAAGCTTATGACAGCACTGGTGTCTTTTTTTGACACTTTTTATACATCAAAGACTAATCGTTTTTGGGTGCACGCATTATCATTCTGTTATAGGGGAAAAACACTCCATCTTACTTGTCTTTATTTAATCAAATAACAAATATTCAGCCCAGGATACAGCAACAGTGCCCATGCCCTGTATTTCTGCTCATATCCAGCATGTCACTTACTGCGGACACACTGTTGGATCTTGTAAAAATAGTAAAAACAGAACAAACTCCATGCAATAAAAAGTTACCCTGGATCACCTGTTATATGCTTTACATTAATTCTTATTGCATCTTTGGTCACTTGATGCCTTTACTTCAGATTTTATGCTTCAAAAGTTTTTTTTTTTTTTTTTTGCCTTAGCACTTAACAGATGTTCCATTATAGCTTATAAAACAGTTTGAGCATTTTTTTTTTGAGTCGCTGCTGGTGGGAAGGACATTTTGACTGTGACAGAATAAAAATAAGAAATAAAATAAAAATACCAATAAAATACTTTTATAGAGACTAAAAGAATTATAAAAAGAGACTATTAAAGCCACACATTGCAGAATCTCTGTAGCAGACTACAAGAATATCTGCACAACTCAGAGTTCACAGTGTTGTTCAGAAGTTCATCTCAGTTTTTATGAAACTGTCTTTGAGAGCCTAATTAGATACAGCTTCACAGCTTGGTTTGATAACTTTTCTGTGAATAATTTTAAAAATCCTTCTATCCCTTCTTCAATCAAAATATTTAAACTGATGCAGATGTCAGAAAAGAGTTGATATCCAAGAGCTTATTTTTACTCATACTTCACTATACCGATACAGCTTATCTTGCTTATTTATTAATGTTGCAGCATCTCTCTGTACTTTTGCTTATATATTTAACATTAATGTATGTTTTATTCCTTCCATTTATACCAAATGTGTTTATTGTCATGTTTTTACAATTCAGTTGTCTTTGTGTGCATTTCTTCTTTTATGAGAGGAAACCCAATTCAAATATTATGTAGGACAATAAAGTGAATCTTAAATCTTAAAATAATTTACGTTGAGTGCGTCAGTGCCCCTTTGAATGCACAGTTGCACAAATCATCACTTTGTGATGTTCATTGCACTCACAGTGTTATTTACTTCAGTCCTAAGTTTCCCTTAATGATGCTAAATCATCAGCCAACAGGTTTAAACTTGAGGTGACCAGCCTTCAGGTTGACCAGGCTTTAGCATTGTGACAAAAGAGAACAAGACCCTTCACCTTTTCCACATAAACAAAGCAAAAGTCATGTCATCTTGTGACTGACAAACAAATAAACAAAAAGCAGATCCAAAAAAGATCTTGTAATTTATCTCCCTCATTCCCTCAACACCTCCAGATCGAAGCTGCAGCGTCACAGCAAGTCGGAGGAGCAGCTGCTGGCATGTTCACGGAGCGAGGAGCCGCTGCTGGACAAACTGCCATGTCTTTATCACAGCGTGGCTGTGGACTCCTGGTGTGACCAGGCCTCCCTGCTCACCAGCCTGCGCACCATCATATGGGAGGAGCAGAAGAAGATCGTGTGGGTGGAGCCTGACCTGTGGTGAAGTGGAGGACCGAACAGAAATGAATAAAACACAAACATCATAAATTGATAGTAATTATTATTTTAGACTTATAAGGATTTTTTTGTTATTGTTATACATTGTTCAGAATATATTGGAAGAGTATAAACAAGCTTTACAAGAAACATTTTTGTAAACATGAGTACGTATCTGTGATACTGATGAGTAACTGGGTGAACTGAGGTCTCTCACAATATGCCATTTCCTGTGCTTTCAAATAGTGTATGAAGTCGTATCACTTCTCTTTTTCCCCAGAATTATTTCTGCATTGTGTTGCCTCCCTTTCTGAGGCGTTGGTGTAAAGCAAATGCTGGTGTGGGGTGTCTGTGGAAAACACAAACATTTATCATTAAAACATAGTTTCTTGCATGAACTGTATTTCAACAGTTGTAGATCATTTTCCATATTGAGGAATTTTCTTTTAATTTTCTGCATCTGTCACAACCCTCTCTTGTGTTCAATTATTATAATACCATCTGTTGTCCTTTACATTTGGAAAAAGAACATAAAATTCAAAACAGGTGAGTAAACATCAGAAACTCACATGCAGGGTATGTGATCAGACTCACTGAAAGAGATCTGTATCCTACATATTGGGAACATGATATTCTCCTGGTCATCCTCATCTTCTCCATGCAGCTGCCTGACATAAATAGACGTTCAGGCTTTATGACTTTGTTGTCAGCTTTTCAAAAAACTATTCATGTCTTTGTATTTCTGTCATCCTACATATCCATGTTTTTGTTATTGTCTGGATTAATTACAAGGCATACAGGGACTCTGTTGAATCCACTAATAGTTTAATAGATTGGCAATAATTAATGTAAATATTTAATTTTGAATTATTTCTTTTTAAGTTCATTTAACTCGGGATTTCACACTTGGTTTTATATGACTTTTGACTTGAATAGATCTGCTGAATAAATGTTACACTCACAGCTCAATTAACAACTTAATGATTTCAAAGAAACATAAAAACATTGACGGACCTCCAAGCATGCAATGTTTGCAAATTAAAATTATTTAAGACCCTTCTTTTTGACATTATAAAAAAAGGTGGATGATTGTAACATGTGTCTTTAAGACATGTTAAGTAATTTTTGTGCCTCATAATATTTTAAACAATATTATCCATTTTAACCATGACAAACTTAGATGGACTTGGGCTCTCATTGTGATCACTCTGAATTACACAGAAAGTTTCCAGTGTACTTCTACTTTATGATGCATGGGGGAAACTTCTGTCAAAACTGATCCATGTTAACATGTTTTTAACAACCGGAAAATGTGCAGTAAGTCAAAAGCAGCTGGAAGATGGAAAAAGTTCAGTTTGAAAAGTTGAAAGACTTTGACATATCCAAAAGTATAAAGCCTTCAAAAGTGTTTCACTCTGGCTGAACCTGCAAAACATCTATAATTATGATTTTTCACATTTTCTATAAGTACCTTGGGTGGACTTTAAATAATTCACTTAATGCACAAAGTCCAGGTTTCTGTCGTAGCAGGTGCATCGCCAAAATAAGTGCTTATTCATGAATATAAATATTCAAGTTAGTTTTCATATAATAAACTTTCAGGAAAATTCTGACATGCATACACAATGTTTTAAAAAATAACATGTAAACTTATGGAATTCTTTAAATGATACTAAACATTGTAATGTTCTAAGTCACTTCACATTGACATAAAAGTAAAATATTGTACATTGGACAGATTCCAACATTTGTCATTGTCGGGTTTGTGGACAATGAGGGATATAAAGGGAGTTACACACACATAACCCTCTCAATTTTGAACATTACAGTACAGAGTTTATATGTCTATACATGGATGGGCAATCTTACCCCACAAAGCCCTTTCAACCCCAATTTCAAAGAGGACAGTATACAAGAGAGTATTAACAGCTGATACAAACCAGCAAACGACATCTAAAAGACAGATCACTGGCTACAACAGTAGAGATTTTGGTGCTGGCTATACCTTGTTTTGTTTTAATTTGGCTAGAAGTCCATTTTAGAGTACAGTACGTCTGCCCCGTACAGTCAATCTGATATGCTATTCTGTTTTTGATTCAGTTATTGAGATATCAAACAGGAGACAAGTATTTCTGGATTACTACTGATACACAATGAATACCGTAGAACTAACCAGCATCATTAAAAGAAGAATTATCACAAATACAGACTTTTATATATATATATTTATACACACACACACACACACACACACACACACACACACACAATTTGAAGGACCACTCACCACCAAACTAAATGGATGCTGTAGTCTGCCTCCAAAGCCCTGTTCCAAACTAATATCCATAAGGAAGTGTAGAATAATCAGGTAGCTCTCTGCGTTTATTGTATAAGACCTGGACTTTTTTGTATACCGTTTCATTTTTCAGGTTGGAGCTTCTTTTTATCACGCTTAATGGTTTGAGATACAGTCATCATGCATGCATCAGTTTTCTGGTTGGCCACAAAAGAGTGCACAAAGACAGCAAGGGACTCGTGGGTGGCATCGTGGGGGCCTTTTTTATCATTCAGTGTCACACCCTTGCACTTAACCTGTGTCTTGCAGTGCAGCATCCTATAAGCATAACACCTCAGGCCCCCGGTTACAAACTCTGTGATGTATTCTTCTTCTGGGAGGCCACACACGACACATTTAGCTCGTCTGTCAAGTCACCAAGGTATGGCCCAAGAGGAGGGACCTATTCACCAGGTTGGATGTGAAAATCAGGCTGTCAGTATCACAATAGATGACGCGCTCCTGCAATTTATCCAGCAGATCATAAAGCATGAGCCTGGTGTGGGCTGTTGTCAAAGCTCCTATTACGACATTCACATCCTTTATTCTAGACCCCTAGCCATCGGCATGACGCCACTGCACCATCGCCACATCATCCGAGATGAAACAGAACTGTCGCACATCATACTGATTGCCAAACATTAACTGTGTAAATCTGGACGGCTCTGTAATTAACTTGCATGATGGCATGTTATTTTTCTTGCTGAATCTGCCCCACAAAGAGTTCAGGAGCAGTTTGTTGCAGGCTCCTGACAGCCTTGTTGACACAAATTTTACTGGCATCAAGTCTGATACCCCTCTTCTCAAAATGATCATCAATGTTTTTTTTGCTGCTCCTCCGGTGTTTTGACATGCCCCAGATAGCCAGGAGCCTCCTGTTTGAATTTAAGAAATGTTTTGACATAATCCTTGAACAATGTGTCTGTCTTGTTGGAAAAATGCCACACCTCATTAATCCTGACAATATGGTACCCCTTTTCAACTGCTTTCTGAAGCTCTAATGAGACCCACACACCTGACAACTGTCTGTCACTGTCACTGTGTGTACATTCACTCGTCTGGTTTAGCGCCTCAGCACACCAGCACAGCGGGGACATGAGCTTGTAATGACAGCTGTAAGGCAGAACAGGATGATATAGACCTCTTGGTGGAAGCGCAGTGCACTTCAAAAAAACAAAATAATTATCAGCAGAATCAAAATTCCTTAAGATAATCTGGGAGTGACCAATTGGGTGCTGCTTTTTGGCTTGAACAGTAGGGTACAAACTAGTGAAGTCATAGTACCTGATTTTTTCACCGCCTTCGACCTTGTGGTAAAGCGTCATGGCATTTGTATGGCCACCAAACAGAGCTTTTCTGGGGTCGAGTTGTTCGGGTTTTCTGTAGTTGGCCAGAAAAGTCTGAACAGCAGGGTCTGACTTTGTTAATGCTGACCATTCACACTCCCACATTACCACAACCTGAAGACTGTGCATCAATCACAGGGAAGCTATTTTCTCATTGAACATGTTATGAAGCTGCCCATCGGGGGCTTTGGTGACAGGCTTTAAATTAGACTGAACATGGCATTTGACACAACCGTGGAAAAAACACCCCGCAAATTCATAGCAAGTGTTTACAGCTGCATTGTACCCATCCATAAAGTACGTTCCAAATTGCTGTTCACCATGATTGAGGGGATGCCTTATTTCAATGTTCTCTGTATAAGCCACATATTCAAGCCATCGCATAGACACATCTGAATATGTTTTATTCTGTTCAATGTATGCCCCTTCAGAAGAGAGAGCCAGTGTGTCTTTGGGCAGAAACAATGTTCTGTATACACCCATACAATTGGATGCCAGTGTGGTGAAAGCAAATGGATCAAGCTGTGTGCATATGAGAAAAGTATTTTGATAAATCATACAGGCTTTGTGCAACACTGCCACGTCATTCACACAATAGTGACGAATCTCTGCCTGGAAATCGAACATTTCATTGCAGACTGTGTCATACCAGCTCATGACCGTATTTTTCTCACTGTCACTCATATTATCATATCCGTAGTAGGATAGCTTGGGGTAGATGCCTATTGTAGTGTTCATTGTCCCTGGTGTTAAATTTATGGGGACAGTAACCTTTCTCCATATCCTCAAACCCTAAAGCTGCTGGTGTTTTTGATAAACACATGGGTAGAAAGCTGAAAGAGTCAATCCATCGCTGCTGGAATACTTTGTCATACATGAGAATTACCCTGCTACCTCTCATTGTCAAATGGAGTGATTCCCTGTTTTACAAAGGTTTTATCAAAGCCAGATGCATTATGTGCTATGAATGTATGAATTTCGGATGCCTGTAGTGCTTTACAAAAGCATTGACACAATTTAAAGAGTTAAAACAAAACTTGTTTCCTTCCATGTCCACTGCACACACAAAATTTGCCTCATGCTTACCATCATGATACTGCGTTTCAAGATCAAACACTATGTTGCAAATGTGAGGAATCGCTTTTTCAATCGGTTGAATAAAACACTGGTGTGGCACATCATACCCCAAGATGTGTTCACCACAGTGTGAACACTTTGGACGTGCCCACTTGAGCGCCTGTTTACCTTTGGATATGTTCTACAACATGACTTGCAGTACTTTATTTTGTCACAGGGTGTCACACTGTGTTTTGCCACTTTAATCTTATGTTGGTCAAAGCAATATTCAGACTTACAAATGCGTTTACAGTCAGGGCATTTAATGCTTTTGCCAGGCTGAATACAATACACTGTAAAGCCGATGTTGCAACAATGCTTGCAGTTGTGCAGTAGAGGCGTTTCATATGTACTGTGACAGTACTGACATAAGAGGCACCAAAAAATCCAGTCTGATTTGTAATGAGATAATAGTGCTCATTGTGTAGATAAAGTCAGATTGTGTGTGGGTGAGGGGTGTGTGTGTGTTTGGAAACACTGTAGGTGTTTGTGCCCAGTGGTGTGGTTTAATACTATAATTTTGACATTCAAGTGTTTTTCAAAGTTGGAAACATCAGATAGTGAAACTTTGTACATTTGATCAAAACCCACATTGTACTGTAATTCTCTGACTTATACCAATTTTTCATTGTCGGCCATAGTAGTGTTCACAGAATGTGCAAGACAAAGACAGAAACACAAATTGTTGTTTCCACCATTGTTGGGATTATATAGAAAGCGTCCTTTTTTGGATAAAATCTCATTATAGGAAACGTGATTAAATTTAAGACAAGTACTGCCACCACTTTGACTCTGTGCAACAGTAACAATGAACTCCAATTCATCATCTGTAATAGAGTTGTCATTCAGTTCCTCCAGGATTTCGTGGGCATTTTTCAAGATTGTTGTGGCCTAAAATGCCTGAATTCGCGGCAGCTTTTTCAAAAAATTGTGATGTAAGTTGCGATGTTTTAAGCGTATTTGTTGCGATGAAATTGCGGGAGAACGTGAAAATCGCTAAAAAGGTGCATTTTTTTCTTTGTTTTGTATAATTCATTAAAAATCAATGTTTCGCGGTAGAAAAGTGTTTATCAATCGATGATTTTCGTTTGAGTTCCACCACAATATTGCATGAGACGTACTCCTGCAGGGAAACTGTCTGCTGGAGAGATGAGACGGACTCCTGGACAGACCCGACAGTTTCTAACACCGTTCCAGGGCTAGGACAAAAATGTGGATAATACCCATTAATACTAACACACAAATATGTAGAATATCAGTACATTCAGCTATCCCAACAGTCAGGACTTACAACTCATCCTGATGTGCATGCAGGGCCTCCTCCACGAGTTTCATCCTGTTGGCATGAATCACTTTTAGAGAGAGTGATCTCTTGCGCTTGGGCCACTGAGGATCCTCTACAAAAGTAGAGGACAGAAAAAAACAAAACACTCGCTGAAATAAGAATAGATTAGATGTTTCAGGACAATGGATGTGTAATGATTTAGACAGTGCTTATCCCAGCAGCATAGCTGACGGTACTGATAGTTTAAATAAAAATGAAATAAATTGAAATAAAAATGGTTAAAATAGTTAGAGAAGTTACACATTTTATATTGTTATATATATTTATTTGAACTCCTGGAAACTCCTCCCCCATCTGGGGCCTCTGTGACGTCAACACTTGCAACTGCATGTGCGCGCCACATTAATACTACTTTCACTTTCTCTTCCTCCCAATGTGAGGCCACGTGTAAGCCAGCTTGCAAGTTACAGACTCACACTGACTTACAGGCAAAAAAACCCCCAAAGCAAATGAGGATACTTCAATTAAGTGAAGATTTTATTTGAGTTTTTGATTAATAATTATCACATGTTAGGTACTTGTTCTTCCTCCTAGCAATTATTGTATTGTACTGAGAAAAGACATTAATACAATAGGTTGGCTTTGCACTCATTATTGTAGGACATGTTTATTCCTTGTAGTTACATTGTAAAACTTACCTCCTACACTGCACTTACTTGCCCTCTCCAAAATTAAGATGTATTTAAATACAGAGAAGCACATGACAGCTATAGTTAGACCTTTAGTGTTGTTTAAACTTGTTTATTTTAATAGTTCAGTTGCAAAAGCTTTACAGAGTCAGACTGATGAATTATAAGGCAGAGTTTATATCAGGATTCTTAACCAAACACTGTGTTCACAATCTCGCAAACCAAAAGGTTTTCATAACTTTACATCATAATTACTTATTTGTCTGTGATAAAACTAAAAAACAGCATGGCATTGGCTTACTTCATAAACCATGTAAGTATGCATCATTATGTCTGAATAAATCAATAAAAATTAATAGTTTAATAATAAGTCCATGTATAATATCCCTCTAAACAATTGCAGTTCACATCTACTGATTATGTATTATTTTCTAGCTAAAAGAGCTGCCCTGACCAGGAGCGACCACAGGGGGGAGGCAGAGAGAAAAGAATCTGGGTTGGAGAGAGTGGTTGAAAGAGGAAAACATGGTTCCCACTGAGAGAGGGAAGAGCAGAGCGAGATGAGAGGGTGCACTTTGATTTCTGACCACCAGCCCAAAGCACCACTGTCTTTCATCAGACTGTCATTCCGTTTCTTTGGCCGCCTCCCAGCTCTTGATTTTACTGCCCATGTGTACTGAGTGGCAGAAAACAAGGATGATCAATGCCCACCAACCACTCTTAAGCCCCACAGTCCCCTGCTCCCCTTCTCCCCTGTTTTTTTTTTTTTATCTGGTGGTGATTATTGACTGGATCTAAAGGATTGTTTCAAGACTTTTCAGACCACTGAATCAATTTCCTCTCCTGGAAGACATTTTTGGCTTCATCAGGGGCCAAAACCCCAAACCTCCCTCCTGTTGCCGGGAAACCACTCCAGTGATTTGTGTGTTGTCAAAGTGCATTATAGACAGTGACATGAAGAGAGAGAGAGAGAGAGAGAGAGAGAGAGAGAGATAGAGAGAGAGAGAGCCCTTGACTGAAGAAAGGGGGAAAAAAGAGAGCATAAAAATGATTACATACGCATCTACTCTGGCTCCCTTTCTCCCTCTTGTACTGTCTCTCTCTCTCTCACACACACACACACACACAGCATACTAGACTGTAGGGCTCGATTAACATGCTTTGATTCCCCTGTCTCTCTCTCCCTCTCTCTCTCCCTCTCCTTCTTTGCCCTCCACTGGCATTTTAACTGGGTTGACTTTCAGCTTTTTGGGATTAAAGGAATGAAGAATGTGTTTGGCAGCAAAACTGTTGGGGAGAATATTTGATGTTTAATTGATAGAGGTTGGATGTCAGGAAGAGGACTTGTTATTTGCAATTACAGTAAATCACAGTGAGTGTCTGTGTGTGCGCATCTGTCTGTCTGTCTGTGTCCATATGTGTGTATGTGGATGTGTGTGGGTTTTGTCTGTCTGAGAGAGATTTACAGCCAGGGGCCGCGTCTCTGTGTGCTGAAAGTGTGAGCGATTTCATACTACGGCCAGAAACGCCTTTTGCTGCCAAATTCCTCTCTGCTTGATGTGAGAGTAAAACTGTCACATTAATTAAAAACAATATGGCTCTGCCCTCCAGTGCATTGCTATGAAGACTTACAAATTGGAGTAAAACCTGGTAAAAACACAAGTTACTGTACTGGTGAATGAGACTTTTTTTGTGGAATTTTGCTAGTGCGGCATGGTAGAAATTTCTTGTCTTGTTGAATTTCACTGAGAGAGGTTTCTTATATTTTGTCAACTTCATTTGTATCAGTGACATGTGGAATACATATTAGAAACATCTCTCAGAAAAACACAATACAACTCACTGGCAGCACAAACTTCAGCCTTTGAAAATTATACCTCTAAAACATTTTCAACAAAAACTGATAATAATTTTCTGTTTTCTTAAACCTACAAATGAGAGTGTGACAGTGAAGCAGGCTAATAACTTATTTCCCTAATAGGAGCTCTTCTCTTTGGCTGAGGACAGACTATGACTGGGCAATATATACAAAATCATATAATTTGAAATTTTTGACCAAACATCTAAATTATTGCTGTGACTATATTGTAAGAATGACTGTTGATACAAAATACTAACACTATTAGATAAATAATGAGTAAGCATCAAATGTGGATACAGTGACTCAGTGGGTAAAAGCAAATACTGGAACAGCTTAAGCATCCTGGTGAGATCAAAAAATGACATCACCTAACAGTAGTACAGCATTTAAAAGCAGGAAATAGAAAACATTTATTCCAAATCACAATATCTAAAAAACATATTCAGTCTCATATAAGAATATCCATACAAAATTGATATATTGCCCATCCCAAGTGCAGACTGTGCCTGAGAGATGAGGCTGGCAACATCAAGTATAGATTTACCCCCACATGCTTTTTTTGTTGTTGTTTTCATGCATTAGTTTTGAATATTGACCATACTGACCATTGAATTTTAAATCAGTTAATCAAAAAGCAGATTCCTGGCTATAAGCTGACATTATTTTGGGCTTTGACATGGAATAGTTTGGGAACTGGTGGGTTAAAAGACCATTTGAATGATGGTTCTCACTGAAAAAAAGCTCAAACTGCAGCTGATAGTTGTGATATTTGTAGCTGGGGATGTTATTTAAAGGTGAAACACAGATCACTTTTTCTCTCTCTTTGTCTCTCTGTTCCTCCTGTATAGCGCTGACCCTCTGATGACCTCCTGTGGTGTTAAAGCCGTCACATGGGAGTGGCAGGAAACTTGTGTGTGAGTCTCTCTGGCAATCATCTGTCTGTCGCACACTCACACACACTCCAAGCTCACCTTGAGGGCAGCGCTGCCTGTCTGTGTACCAGCATGGCTTAAGCCCTCATGGGAACTCTGTTCACTCAACATTTTCATGCAAGTGCTGTATCTACATCTGATCCAGGGTCATTTTGAACCCTGAAGGCATGCATGAAGGTTCACAACACAGTCCAGTACTTTGCACAAGTTAATGTTTTCTTGTGTTGTGTTGTGTCTTGTGTTAATGTCAAATGTAACACTGAAAAGTAATAATACATTTCAACGCAATGATGTGAAAAAGCAAGACACACACTCTTCAAGGCATTCTTTTAATTAGTATAAAAGATTTGAATGTATGTTGTGTTTCAGCCTTGTGTTTTACACATACTTGTGACTGGTTTTAATACACTAGCTAGGATAACTTTGCAATTCAGCACCATAGAATAACACCACATGCTTGTGCACAGACATTTACAAGGAGTGGTGAGTACAAACAAGATGAGATGAATAAAGGAGATGATGACTAATGCATGATTGGATAAACATAATTTTTTCTCAATGGACATTTTGCCGAAGAGAGTTAATTAACTCAGCAGAGTCTGCAGCTTGAGCGAAGCTTAATCGTCCGCCATTGTACTTGTCATTGTTTTTTATTATAACCTTTGCTGTGTCAACTGACACACAGCTATTTGATGTGAAAAACCATTTTTTTTAGCACACTGTGTGTTTTGAATGGACTCTTTTGGCACCTTTACTTCATGACCATGACAAGCCCATCAAGCTTTTCTAAAGCTTACATAGTAAATGACTTTTCTTTGTAATTTTCCAGCATGTGTTTGAATAATGACTATTAAATTTAGAAAGAGTTGGGGTTTCAGTGCTGATCAATTAAATTTGGGTTTTGAAATGAATTTCCAGTCAAACAAAAGAGAAACTGGCACATACTCGGAGCACGCAGGTACACGATGTTTTGTGCAGATGATTCACCAAAAACTTGTCAGTACAAATTCTTGTTTAGAACAATAGAACATTCATTTGTCAGTCAAGATCTAATCCTTTCTAAATGGCAGATATGTTGCAATAGGTGCACAATGATATTAATCAGATAAGCATATATATTTTCAACTGATAAA
>JAPZDV010000020.1:24202731-24231155 GCA_029814665.1 Acanthurus lineatus
GTGCTGTCTGGGATTTAAATATTTTAGTAAGTGTGGCTGTGATAAAAATTCAGCCAGAGCTGGAAAAGCAGAGGATGAATAATAACTGGTGTATTTGTATTGAAGTTAGCGGTTAATTTCTGTAAAAACAGGGTTCTTGTAATGTGCATTTTACATCAGAGGCATTAGAGCTGCAATCACACACACTGACACACACATACTTTTACTCCCTCTTTCTGCTCCTCTCAACCGGCCCCCCTCCCCCTTCGCCACCCGCCCTTTTCTCCGCCTCCTTTCTCTGGATGACAGTGAGGTTTGAGGGAAGCTGGATGGCTGTGAGTGGAGCCATTGTGCCCAGAGGTCAGGGAGAGTCACAGATACAAAATGCCAGGGTCAGAGTCACTGCGGTGACGGCCCGACCACTTGGCAGCACCGTCCAACTCAGCCACAGGAAAAGAAGAATTCAGGGACAGAGAGAGGAATGAAGAAAGAGCAGTGTGTTCAGAGAGCAAAGGAGACAGGGTCAACCAACACAAACATGGTGCGGAATAAAAGTGAAAAATACAATTTCAATTTAAAGGATCTTTTAAATAATGGGACAATTAAATAGTTTCAGAAAGAAGAAAAAAGCAGGTTTTCCAGAGCTCATCACTTTAACAAACACTCAGAAGTTCAGCTGATGCAAGACACAAGTTTGACAAAGACTTTGTGGTTGTATGTGTAGAGTCAGATATTCTGTTGAAGAAAACAAAAAGAGTACATCCATTTTATTATTAAAAAAAGAAGCTGCTTTGCTTATTTGTGAGGGTGGCCTCCAGCAGACCAACACAACACCTGGTGTGTGAGCTGCAAATGGAGGCTGTCCTGCAGAAAACAGCAGGTTCAGGTTACATTAGTTTTGCTGTTATCAATTCAGTTTTTGATGTTTTCTTATTAAATTGTTAAAATTTTATTCACCCACCACTTGAATAGGCACTTTCTGTTGATGAAAAGGTGTTTAAATTGCAAAATTCAGAAAGCAAAAACCTAAATTTAAGAAAAAAATACTTAAATATCACGGAGATACTAGGAACACTAGGGACATCGACTATATCTGTCAGTCATGTCATTTATTTAGACAAAAATTTTGTCTACTTCTTGTTTACCATAGTAAAATCCCACAGGAACCACAGGAAGTTGAGTTGTGTTGAGAATGGTCAGTTCTATTGTTAAAAGGGCCCATATTTCAGTGTTGTGTGTGTGGGAGATATTTGTTTGTCTGTGTGTGTGTGTGTATGTAGACATGTGCATGAGTACAAGTTTGTCTGTGTTTGTCTGTGGTGGAGTTTTTTGTAAAAGTTTTTTTTCAGAAAGTCTTTATATAAATATGAGATGTTAATGTCAATGTTATGTTCGATAATCCCATCTTGTAGTTTACTGCCCATCTCCGCTGAAGCGCTAATGTGTTGGTCTTAAGCTCTCTCCAGTCTATAAATGTAGCCTCTGCTGGAATAACCACCATCTATTAGCTGACCTGCTGTCACCCAGCCAGAAGACAATCAATAGCCTCTGATAATGATGTCATTTACTCACAGTAAACCACCGATAATGACGAGACTGGAGGTCTCCTGTTATTACCTCATTTCATGGGTTTTGTCTCAATGCAGGATTAACCATTACATGAACCCTCTCATGAAGGTGTAGAGGAGTGTGTTGCAGATTTGACTTGAATTAAACCTTTCAAAGACTAAAAGTTATGAACATCTTACATCTGTGAGTTGTGTTGAATTAAAAAATATAAAAAACAATAATTCACAAATAGTGCCAAAAAGTCTAAGCCAGCTATGTTTTTTTTCTTTTTTGCAATACACTTGCATGTTAAACAGTTGACATATTCACTTGGAAGAGTCAAAAACACTACATATTTTATAATGTTTATGAATTTCTGCCTTTAAAGAATGATTTGAGAAGCATTTTGTATGTGTTGTGTCATTTATGAAGTCAGTCAAACAAATTCCAATAAAAAAAAGCCAGATAAATGAGCAGTAAGTTTACAATCTTGATTATAGCCACACTAATAGTTTTGTAATTAATGAGCCCTAGTTTAGTTAGTCCACACACACACACACACACACACATATATATATAAAACTTCAGTGTCCGAATTGATTTGTATTAACCAATCATTTAGCGAATCCTTGCAACAACTGACAAAAGCCTCCTGTTCTGCTTTTTAATATGAAGGTGCCCTTTGCAGCAACAGAAGGATAGAGGAGTTTTTACTGTGAATGCATGTTTTTAAGCCTGTCCAGATCCACTACAGAAGAAGTGTAGCAGTGTATGTGAAGGCTTATATGATATGTGCGTGCACAGGTGTGTGCATGTGTGTCCCTGCGCACATGTGTTGTAAATTCCTGCTGAGGTGAGGTCTAAGCCTCAGGTTGATCCACGGTCGATCTGACAAGAAGCACAGGGAGTCAGAATCTGCCTCCAGCCAACTGCTCCCCCACCACCAACACCACCAACACACACACAAACTTCCTCTGCCACACACACCCATACACATATTCAACCCCTCTACAGCCTCCCCCTGCACCCTCAACCCCCCCATCCCCTTCCTCCTCCTCCTCCTCCTCCTCCTCCCCTCTCCTCCCTCCAGGATGCAGGGAAAGACAGCCGGGCTGAAGTGGATGTCGGGGGGAATTAGATGCTAGCAGACAATTTGATTTCTTCGTCTTCAAGGCTTCCTACTCCTCCACAGGCACAGGCAGCACAGAGGGCTTGATGCTCACAGACAGGAGACAAGCAGGTCTGAGAGGAGAAAGAGACACAGATAGAAACAGACAGAGAGAGACGCAGATGAAGGTAAAGAGGGAGGGAAAAGACAGAAAAGGATTAGAGGTACATGATGGAGGTAGAATTTTACACGGCAGTTTGAAATGTATCAGAAATAAATGGGCAGGTAATTAAGACCAACTTGAAAAAGGAACATGACAATGAAAAGAATAAACTGAAAAGGAAAACAATGGAGCAGGGGAAAGGTTGAGCATGTCAGTGGGAGAGAGACAGAGGTAGACAATAGGAGAAGCCATCCAGGCAGCTACTTAGTAGTCCACCAACTCTCTGCTGTCCAAATGGGGAGATTGACGCCTGTTAGGTACTTTAAGAGCTCCTGTAATGGACCGCAGTTTAGGTGGGCGACGGGAAAGGGAGCCATCCTCGCCAAAGTAACTCAATTCCTCTGTTGTGCTCTCTTGTTTCAGCCCCTTTCAGTACGTCTGGGGGGGTGAACAGATACTGTGCTCTTACCTCACAGTGATCATGTACACTGATATATTTACGGACCCACAGAGGACTCAGGCAAGGTGAATTATGGCGAGAGAGGCCGACCTTGTGGTAACGTAATGTCGGTTTGAACAGTGTGTGTGTGTGTGTGTGTGTGTGTGTGAGTATGTGAGTCTTTTTACATTATATGCATTTTGAAAATAGCACACGTACAGGATGTGTGTGTCTAATGTGTGTGTATGTGTATGTGTGTGTGCACGCCGTCATGCATGTGTGCCTTTGTTAAAGACCATGTGTCTTTGTGTATTGTGTACACACGATGCTGCTCACCCATTAATGTGGGCGTCTCTGTGTATGTTTTGCTTTTAAAGGAACGTGAGGAAGGCAGTGCTGCTTAGTTCATTTGAGAATCTTGAGAATCTATTTTGACACCAGTCTAACTTATTGTAACACACACATCCTACAGACCTTGACCTCAGTTGTTACAAACTAATGCTTTGCATACAAACATCATATAAATCATATAAATGTTTCCAAAAAAGAAAAAAAAGGTGCCAGGATAATCCTACTGTAAATATGAACACATAGCCACTGTAATGTTGAGATTAATATTAATATTATGTGTTCGCGTGGGTCTTTTTTTTAGGCACTGTACGTGTGGGCATTAAAACAGGAAATGGATGGATGGAAACAGAGAGACATAGTTTCCTTTAACCAGGATTTTTTCTACCAACCTGTGTGTGAGGGATGTTACCCTGACCCAGCTGTGTGAAGACTTTCTTCATGGTGACATGTTATTAAATAGTGAACATGTCATGTTAGACCAAGACCAGACAGTTTGTGTCTTGATTGACCATTTCAAAATTTTTATTTGTTAGTTAGGTTTGGAAAAAAACACTTCTTTGAGCTGAGATGAGTGATTTGTTAAAGTAAAGAGACTTTGTTAATTGTTGGTAGAAAAGCATGAATTAACTGGGGACTCCCTTGTAAAAGTCCAGCATTTTGGTGTTGAACTCTATTGTCAACAGTGTTGGGAGTAACTATCTGCATATCAGGAGTGCAGAAAAACAAATCAATTGTACCATCTCATGCGTGTTCATGAAACACTGGTCTGACCTCACTTACATGACGGGACAGTGTGTTTGGCTCGGATACATGGAGGAGGACAAGGAACAAAATGGCAGAGCTGCTCAAGACGTCTTTTGGGGGGCGGGTATAAGCAATTTGTTGCACAAAAGACAAGAATGTGATGGCCTCTTTTCACAACTTTTCTTTAGGCTTTGTTATAAAAGGGAGATCTTGTGTCATGTGATCTTGGTAATTTGCTGAGACAATTGATTATTCTTCCTTGGTTTTAAAAAAAATGCCTTATTAAGTTCATGTTGAGGGAGAAATTAGGTACATAAAGAAAAAATAGCAAGAACATAAGAAAAAAACAAAATGACTGGTATGTTACAGCATGTTAACAATACCATCATGTGATGTCCATTGTTTTCAGTCTTTTAATATAGTAACAGTTTGTCCAAAAATCCCACAATGAAACTGCTCAATGAAAAAAAAAGAATATAGCAAAGCACATAAAATCCACACAGTCGAGTCCCCTGAGCACACCCCTGCAGAGTATGGCATGCATTCTGCACCCAAAAGCAACAATCCACAATGTGTTTACATGTTGGCTTTGTCACAACTTTACAGTCACTGTTGTTTGCAAAATATCCCCCTCAGCTGTAGGCGGTGCTGCTCCCTCATCCGTACACACACTGAGGCCATTGGGCTTGCAGCAAGGGAAAAAATCTGTTTATCAACTGCACTTGTGGGCTGTCAGATCCTGAGCACAACAAGAGTAACATGTTAACTGTTCGCTGTTGGTGCCCTACAGCCCAGCGGACATGCTTTACATGTCTCCAGTATACCCACCCTCTAGACCATCCATACTGTGGGTTACCGGAGCCCCACTCTTCCCAGATGTGGGTTGCCAGATTGTAGTAAGCCCATGCAGCGTAGAGGGGGTCTGAGACGCTGGCTGTGGCCTAGTGCCACGCTGGGCCCGGTTATTATCTCCAGATGACATCAGCATGAGCAGCAGATGCCTTTTTGGCCACAGGGGCTGAACAGAGAGTGGGACAGAAAGAGAGAGGGTGTGTGCATGTGTGCATGTGTGTGTGTGTTCATGTGTGTGTGTGGTAGTGCATGGCTGTCTGCATGCTGTTCTCTGCAGGATCAGGCTATTTATTACCTCCCCACTTATCAGGCCATCTCCCTCACTCAGCTGGGAAGGAGTGTCTGTTTCATTCCAAGACGACCATTTCTCCTCGCGATAATAATGTAATCATGCAAACACACACACACACACGCACACACTCATACGGAGATAAACTATTTAATCATTGTGATCATTATCTATTTGCTGTGGCGGTGTTACTAACATACATGTGAAAAAATGACATGATAATTAGCCTCATGAATAATTATAATGATAATAACTGATAGTAACAATCACAGTAATAGCGATAAAAAAACTCAGCTTGATGGAATAGTTGTTACATGCCAGTCGTCTTAGTAACAGTGTAAACACATGAATAATGTGAGAAACACTGTGGAAGATGCAGCAGTTAATGATGGTGATCAGGTTTGTTATGTAGGTCACCTGGTGTGTGCTTTTATGGGTGTGTGTGCGTGAGTGTGTGTGTGTGTGTCATTGCGCTGAAGCTGCTGGTTTATTTATGCCTTTGTTTTCTTTGAGGGACAGGCTGGAAAGGCAGGAGATTAAACTCATGGAAGGAAATCAAAGCTGAGGCAGACGATTTAGATTAAAGTGCCAGCACCTCAACCAGGTTTAGTAAGTTTGCTATGATGTGTAGATCTATGTGCACGTGCATATGTGTGTATGTGTGTTTCTGTAGCCTGTGCAGGAACTACAGCCATTCCCTGTCTATCACCTCAGTTATTTTACATCCCTCCCTCCCTGCAGCTTATTATATACAGTGCACCCTTGCTCAGCTCTGACCAATTTAATGGAGAGAAAAACGGGCATCAGGAAATGATATTTCTAATCAGACAATGGCAAAGGGTCTCTTTTATTAAAGTGGGGGTGCTCTCTCCCTCTGTCTCTCTGTCTGTGTTCAGAGTAGTCTACAAGGCTGATAATGGCCTCAGTCAGCCTGGTGTCATCATATTAAAGCACACACACACACACACGCATGCACACATGCACACACACACGCACACACACTTCCTCTCCTCCTCTCCTACCTCTCTGACCATTTCCCTCATATTCTCCCTCCTTTGCTCCTTTCTAGTGAAAATGGACACTTTTGTTGTTCTCCCTTTTATTGCTCAATACTGCTGTGTATTATACTTTTGAAAAAATAATGAATTCCCCAGAGTTCCCTGGGCCAAGCAATCACATCTCATAAAAGCAGCTGTGGATTTATAAAGCCGTAATGTGCTGGTGATCTCATGCACAGTGGCAGATGGGTGATGTGGAAGAGCAAACAGTGTGAAAGCCTGCAGAATATAGTGTTAGTATAGTGATGGAAACAGAATTATATTACGTTCTTAAAATAATATTTGCTTTTAATAGTGTTATTACATATGTAAAATGTTGTTGGACTAGGGTGTGTTGAAAAAAATCATCATAAAAACAATCATATATTTACAAGTGCATGTGAAGGAGTGTTTTAAGTACCCTTTTACACATTAAATACAAACTGAGTCAAGACAGTTATTTATTTTTTTTATCATGTTTTGTGTTTGATCAAATCTGGTTGTTTGTTACCAGGACAGAAAGTAAAGGATTTTGTCTTTTTTGTTGTTTACATCCAGTCATAATTAGAAAAGCTTTGACAAAGTTCTTTGTTTTCATAAAGTTCCCTTTTCATACTTTGTGGTTAAATAAACAACATTACTGTGAGCTTTTGAAGCTGTTACAGTAACAGAAATCTGATGGGGCCTTTTTCCAGATTTTCTCCATTGATTGTATAACCTTGATCTTATCCAAAAGTGATTCAAATTCTTATGTTTGTGGGTCAGCTGTCTTCATAACAAGAAAAGTGGATTTGTCAAATGAAAAACATTTCATCTCAGGCTACAAAAGGCATTCTGAATCTTTCAGTAAAACCCCCAGCTTTGTTTGCTACTGCTTTGGGAAAAAAGGATTAAAGCCAACAAGGCCATTGTAATTGGCCTGCAAAGACAAGAGCATAACATGCATCTTTAAATATTTCTATTTAACCAAACAACCTTAAAATATGCCTCATGCTTGATTATACCTGGGTTGAAATGGCAGAATCCTCTTTATCCCAAATAACTACAGTCCATTCTTCTTCAATACATCAGCAGAGGCAGACTGCAATATGTGAAACAACATTTAGGCCAGTCTGTCCAGCTGACAGCTGACAAGGTCCAAAGGTTTAACATTTCAGCCAAGTCTCACAGTGCCTTGTTTGTTAGAAAGCTTGTACTAAAACTGGGATTCCCATAGTGTTTGCATCTGTACTTTGTGTGTTGGACTGAAGTCATGACACACATAGTGTAAACTGTTCAGCTGGACTTACAGCCTTAAATTGATAGTCACTCGGGAACCACATATTATGAGAAAATATTTCAGTAGAAAGTTGATTTTTTTGCATGTTTATGGCAGAAAACTTGTATGTAATGTAAAATTTAATAAAACAAAGCACATACATGAATTGTGTAAAACTGTTAATGGAGTTCTTCTTAAAATACTCTTTACCTTGACGGGTGTCATTTTTATCTTCACCACTTCTTTTGTGGTGGTTATAAATAGGACAATAAGGAAATCATCCTACGATAATGGCCTTAAACATGACCCACGACACTGGTGCACCTAATGAAAGGAGAGTGTAATGACATTATCTTCATGCAGTGTAGATGTTATTTTAAGGAATATTCACAATGATATTCCATAGGCTGTCAAAAGCAGGTTGTCTTGTGCTACTTGTAGAGTCATCATCTGTGTGTGTGTGCGTGTGTGGGTGTGTGTGTGTGTGTTCAGAAGCACATACAGTATGTCTGGAGCTGGTTTCAGTGTTAGCTGGGAATGCAGTTAGTTTTTGAACAGCGACAGACTAAACAGTTGCTCTGAGTTGCATCAGTTGTGTTTTTCTTACTCTGTGCCATATTATCACAGTGGAGCTAAATCTAACTTACCTACCAATTACAGGCCACTGGTGGCTTCGTGGGAGTTGACCCAGAGATAGTCAGTGGTTAGTTTGGAAACAGGAAACAGAAAAGTGTCACACAGGTAACAAAGCCTGGTTGTTGAACTCTGTATCTTGTTGGCCCCTTTATGTATCCTTTCCCTTTTTTATTTTTAGTTGCACCAGCTGAAATACACAAACTTTCCTGCTTTACAGGATCTACTAATAACTTGTCTGTCTTTCTCTCTCACCCTGTCTGTGTGTTTTCATCTGGAGGCCCCTGTGCTGTCCTGAGAGATGACTGGTGACCACAGGTGGAAAACCAACAGTATGTTGTCACACAAACTCAGACACCACCTCCAGGCTTAAGCTCAAGGTAAACACGAATGTCGCCAGTACACACATTTGAGCTCACACACAAACACACACACACTCACACTCACATACGCATGCATATACAAATACATGGAACAAAGTCATACACAGCGGGTCTGCTGACATGCCCGGTAAGCTCATAAATTATGGCTTCAGAAGCAGAAGTTCATACGCAGATGACACGTGTTGGCATTCAGTCACAAAGGAAACATGTCATTCCAACTCTACACTCACTCGTCTCCTATGTGACCTCAGACGCACACACATACACACACACATACCCACAAACAAAAGCAGAACAGTCTATAGTGGCTGCTTGATACTTGGCCTGAGTCCTGGTGCTTTGTCACTCCGTCTCAGTGTTACTGCTGAAGTATTTACAAAATGTGATAAGTGAACACAGCGGCCAGTCACAGGACGATTCATCCAGGATTTACAGGGTGGGGTTTTGTTTTTTGTTTTCTAAGCCGTAAAACATCTTCCTTGTGTGCCTTTTCATTACCTCTTTTAGTGTGTAACATTGTTTTTGTAAACCCACCAGTTGTTTCTGCCTGAATGTCAACATAACTCTGTTAACCTGATGGAAACGAATGTCAACAGAAAGTTTAGAAAAGGCTACAGATGGATGCCTGAATTGATCGTTGTGTAAAACTGAGAAATAAGAAGAAAATTAGGGGCACAGTATTTAATCCTATACATGCCAAATATGAAAGAAAATTTTGTCAGTACAAATGTGAGCAGGTACCTCTGCGCAGTTTTGCGTTGCTCTCTGCAGTTTAATTCTCCCTTCACTGCCAGCTATTCATGACAGTGTTTAACATGTTCCAATGCCGTAAAAAGACAAAGGCTGTGAGTCAATGGCCTCGCCTGCACAGCCACAGCTGAGGGGGCTATTTTAATAGGTATTGACGCCAGGTTTTAGCCGCGTTCTCCCACCACGCTTAAAAGCCCGTGTTCCACTGATTAGCTAATTAAAACCTAGAGCGAGGGCTATTGATCCAGGGGAAGGGCAGTCAGGAGGCATCTGTCCCTCAGCTTGAGATGGCCCTTGTACACCCCCACCCCATCCTAATCACGCACACAAACACACTTACAAAGCTTTTCAGTTATGGGGCCTAAAAGCATTAGCAAGGCCGTTTACACTTTACTAGATCTATATATTGGCTTTCAGTAGATGTTATCACTCTTATTTTAAGAACATTTGCCTGTTATTACCAGTTGAGGAGGTGATATTTTTGTGACTGGTGTGTGTGTGTTAGTGTGTGTGGGTGTGCATGTGTGTGAGGGATACATGGTAAGGTGGGCCATGACTCCAGCTTGTGTTCGATCCCCTTCCCAGCTCTTAGTAACAGTGGGTATTTATACACAGAGCTATCAGACACACCGATGGGGGCAGATTACAGGCTTTTGGTGGACAGGTAGCTTTGGAGGGGTCAGCCCTCACTTTTACAGAATCAAACATTTTCCCTCTCTCTGCCACCATATATTGCTGTAATACCATGGAATCAGTCGATAGCTTTGAGACAAGCTTATTTTTTTTAAATCAGATAAAACATTTTCCTTGTTAATGTTAAATGTTAAAAATCAGAGAGAAGGTAAATTACAGAAATGATCTGTCTCCTGCTCCTGGTAATTTTGACAAATAATTCACTGAAGCAACACAAAATTAAAATGAGGGTTAATAATTGACAAGTAGAGTAAGATACAGAGAGGTAAAAATGAAAGGTATTACAAAAAATGCAAACAAAAAATACCCTGTGATAACTAATTTATTTCAAAATAAATGATGGTTAAAAATATACCTGGTCTTATCACAGACTGGATATTAACAAATTGGTTCATTTTATCTTTATAATTATTTTATCATTATGAAAATGTTCATAATTGATTTTGGCTGTAAATATGCTTTTATAAAAAATATTTTAACGTTATTTTAACGTTTTACGGATTTTTTACAGATTTTGATTTTCAATTAAATGCGAGCCTGTTAAGCTTGATTTAAGAGAATTTTCAGCAAGCTTCATAGTCCTAATATTATACAGTACTTTGCAGTATTTGAAGAAAAAATAAAAGCAGTAACTGTTGATGAATTCTACATAGAAAACACCTTGTAACAACTGTGAGAAAAAAAATAACTGGGTGGTCATATTGATGTGTTTTAGCTCCTGCCCTCTGAACAGCATGAGGTTATAGAGTTTAAAGCACAGTAAATATTACTGGCACAATTATGTAACACAACACACACACACACACACACACACACACACACACACACATAAACCTAAAAAGTAGGCCATGTCAGTTCCATAATCATGCTCTTTAATAATGAGACTTATCTAACCACTGATCCCAGCTTAGTTAGATTTCACACAACAAATAAATTGTGTGTGTGTGTGTGTGTGTGTGTGTGCGTTTACGCATTTCCCCTTACATTGCAATGAATATTTATTACTGCTGACTAACAGCAAAATAGTGTATGTGTTGTTGTATGAGAGATACAGAGAATGTACAATATTTTTTGTTTTTGTGTTGAAGCATCCATGCATCTTATCCAGACCATGTATATGAGTGCATATAGAATGTGTATTGATGGTGTGGAGCTCACAGTGCCTCACAGACTCACATTTCCTTCTCTGTATTCATTAGCCTCCCGTCCATCTCTCGTGGGATTGTGGATTAGCCCGAGAAGGGAAATGAATGCTTTCTGGGTAGAAGGCATTCTCCCTGCCTGCAGCAGGAGGTCCATTGTCTGGTTTGATTTCCGCACAGGACACGGAACATCTGATCTGGCAGCCCTGACACACATGACACAGCCGTTAGCACAGGGAAACCGTAGAGGAAGCTGAAACATGTTGACAGGAAGTGCTGCCGTTTCCATCGAGGGACTACTGTTTGATTGGAGGAGTGAAATACCCCTGTGATTGACTTTTATCGTTAAAAAAGTGGCAGACAGGAATTGCAGCTTGATTTGCTTCCTGTTGACATGTCTGCACATGTCAACAGGAAGTTGATTTATGCTGGTGAAGTGAGCCACTACAACATGCAAAGAATTGATTTTACCTTGTAACAAGAGGAGAAGAGTCAGCAAATCAGCCTTTATTGAGTTGCACATTAAAAAATGAACAGCAGGAAATAGGGTTTACTTATAAAAATGCTAGAAGATGATAGATTGACATTGAAAGCATGTGTGTGAAACAAGGCAGCTCTATGCTAAAACACTCTGACAGGTGCAGAAGTTGAAATTTTGATGCAATCAATGACTGCATGTGTATATGCAAAAGCGTTTTCATAATGCATTAGCAGCTTCTTCTTTTATTCTGATTCATTACTGAATAATGCATCGGAAAATAGATTTTTTTTAAACCAATCTTCAAAAAATTTCTAAGACTAAATTAGTCCCTGCAAATGGCAGCGTTAAGCTTCAGTGGATAGAGCAAGTCTTTCAGCAGACTGCCCCCTTCCCCTCTCCTCTGTCCACAAAATCCATCAAGGGAATTTAAGTAGCTGTTAATTACTTCCCTGTCCCTATTGAAAAGAGGAAGAGAGAGGGAGAGAAATCAAGAGAGAGAGAAGGAGGGAGAGACCTTTAAAGAGCTGAAGCTTTGCTGCAGTGCAAATCCTTTCTGCCTAACAAAACCAAATCAATCTATAGCCCTCAGCCATCCACAAACCGCTCCACACTCACACATACACACAAGTGGGAAGATGATCCTGTAAATCTGTGGTCTCCAGGGGCTGTTTGAGTGCTACTCCAGGGGTTTTTGGGAGGGAGTGACCACAGGGGTTTGGGGATGGAAGGAAAAGTGTAAATATCCCTAAATTGCAGCTAAAATGTAACATTAGGATTGGTAAGCCCCACTCTCTCCCCATAATCTTCCACAGCACTAAACCATTGCACTAAATGACCTCTATTACAAAGCCAGAACCCATTAAGTCAATACAGGAGAGATTACCTATGAAATAGAAGTGACTAGCTGTCTGCTCTGACAGACATGGACCCCAAAAAAGCCTGGGGCAAAATTAGATTTAGGGCTGGGCAGGCGAGTGCCTGTGGGCTAGAATTAGAGGATGTAGTATCGACTTCCGTTTGCTTGTTAGGAAGGAATGTGTGTATGGGAGCATGAGAGCTGATCACAGTGCAAATGTCAGGGATCAAAACTAGGGCAGTGTTGTGTTTAACACCAAGTGAGATCCTGAAAGCTGAACTAGAACTGCGAGAGTTGTCAGGTTGTTGGTAATATGTTGGAGTCCAGCAGCAGTCAGTGTTTCCATTAGCGGCCACATGCCTGGTGAAGCCCAGGTGGTAAATAAAATTTGCTAAGTGCCAAAAAATGGAAACATACTGTGTTAAGTAGTTGTTTATAGCAACATAGACTACAATAAAATTCTATTATATTTAGAAGCAAAGCTGTCACCATGGTGAGTGTAATTTAATACTCTCAAAAGAAGGCTGTTAAACACCATTTTGTTTTAAAATTGAGTCAGTCATTGCAGGTTTGCTCAAATGTTACCTTGGCTAGACACTCTAATGACTCCCCTCTTCCTGATCCATATTAAAAAATCCACATTACCACTCGGTAAAGTTACACCAAAAAAGCATGGTACAGAACAAATGTCCATGTCCAAAGTAATTATTGACACAAATTGAGATGACACTGTTAGCAAGAGAGATACAAGGATACAAAGATACAAAGATACAAGGATACAAGGAAGTTTATTGGTCATTATACAACAGGTTGCATAGTGAAATTAAAGTGTGGTTCCCTCTTGATTGATTAATTGATTATTGAAAAATAAAAATAAAATGATTAAACATGGAGGAGTGCAGATGGTGCATTAAGTAGTCTCACAGCCTGATGGAAGAAGCTGCTCTGTAGTATGGTGGTACGGCAGCGGATACTTCTGTATCTTTTGCCTGACAGCAGCAGGGTGAACAGGGTTAACAGACTGTGGCTGGGGTGGTGTGTAGAGATCTAAAACTGTGTAAATGTGTGGAGATTACCCATCAAATTTGATGCATTACTGTAATCATGAACTATGAATACATCGAGCTGAAAATACTGAAAATATTCCATCTAGCATGTGAACTTAAATTACAGACTTAGTTGATAATTAGTCAACCATCAAACTGTGTTTAGGCTCTTACAGTTGTGAATGTCAAGTGTAGCCACAATAGGTGAATTTATTTATTAAAGATTTCATTTAGCAAAAATTGCAAAAAAAAAATTGTGTGTGTGTGTGTATATATATATAAAAAAAAACAGTGTTGATAGTTTGAACACAGGAACTTAATCACCAGTGGTTAGGTAGAGTAACCAACACACACTTTTATAGCATGTAGTAAAAGAAAAACTATTCAATAACTAAAATTATCTTTTCTACATTTTAAACTCTGGTTGACTTCAAAAAAAAGGTTCTAAATCGATTCAATTTGATTCGATTAATTTCAAAATTGATTTATGATTCCATTGCTAGGGATGTCCGGGTGTCACAGGTAATGGCAACTCTCTCTCTCTGCTGACTGCATTTTTGTGTAGGTGATGTGTTTAACAGATTTATACATGTTGGAAATTGTTTCTTCACAGACGTTTAAGTTGCACCACAACTTAGTGTGCTTCAAGTACCTGCAGGTGCTGTTTGAAGCCTCCATTTTCCACAAGCAATTGATCCTTCAGTTTCTTCTGTTTTGCTTTCGCTTTGCACAACAGTTTGTCATCAGACGGAGTCACATCTTGGTGATGTGTCATCAAGTGGTTTCAGATATTTGGGGTATTTCCAAAGCACACCACTTCTTGGCAGATCTTGCCAATGACTAAGCTTTTATCCAGCTTGTTTTAGTCTTTCAGTTTTTAGAAACAAGTAATAGTTCCAGACAGCTGCCTTCAGTTAAAATGGCTTCCCCAGCAAAGCTTCACTTGCATCTACCAAGTTGTCCCACGAATGAATACATACTTACGTAGAAGACGTCAGTTGAGTAGGCAGTCCTTTAATGTGGCCCAGTACAGATTGCTGTTTCCGCTGCTTAAAGAATGTGGCCACATGTGACTCAGAGCACCTTCGAATGTGGTTTGAGTAACCAGATCATAATGGGTCCTTAATTCTTCTTGGATGTGTTCTAAACTGTACGAAATGCCATCAACTTGTGTTCGGATCACTTAGGACAGATGATAAAACCAAGTGGTAACTGATGCAAGGGTGAATATGACAGGAAATGACAAGAGGTTGGTATAGATATGACTTTGTGTTCCTTGTGTGAGCAAATACATCAGTACATCCAGAAGTACAGTTCACCAAATGTCTTCTTTTTTTTTTTTTACCTTGTCTGTCTACAGTCCATATCTTAACCTGCCCGCTAAACACTTCACATTATTCCAAAATTCCTAAAATTTCTCATATTTCCTGAGTTTGAATTAAAGTTATTTGAAATGTTCCTTCTGTTTTTGTCTTTTTTCTCTGCACTGTTTTCGGTTCATATTTCACATGATCTTTAATATAGGAAAACATTCAGTTAAAATCTCTGTAAAATTTGATGCAAGTGATGCAGTAATGTAACCCGGTGTGTTTTATGTAAAGTTATTCATGATTTTGACTCCCCTTAAAAAAAAAAAAAAAATTAATGTACATGAAACAGTTCTGGTCAGCAACCGATCGTACAGCAACAAAGGAGCCAAACTGGCCTTGTGTGTTTTGGTTAGTTTGTTAATCAGTTACAAACCAGTAATATGATCTTTTAAATGAAAGTCAACTCTCTGCATTTGTCGTTGGTATTCCTCACCCTGGTTGAGGAAGGAAATAATGGGGAAAGAAGAAAAAAATGTAACATGGACACCATTTTTAGAGGTAATGTGTTTTCTCATAAATAATGTGCTGAGAACTACATTTATTTTGATGTAAAGATATGTTGAGAAGTAATTGTTAAATATTTTCTTCTAATGTAGATTGGAGTTTAAGCAAAAAGAATTTACATTTAAGAGTGGATTTTGGTGGTAAAATGTTTAATTGACTGAGTCCCCCCTTAACAAAAAGACTCATCTGCCACCTCAAAGCTGTTCCTGCTTTAAACTCTTCCCAAAAAACATTTCAGTGTGTTACCCCACATGTTCACTATCATGTTCTCTGAAAAACTGGATTTTTGTTTGTGTGTGTGTGTGTGTGTGTATTTTCCTGTCAGATGCTATTGAATCAGACTGAGGTAGGTTCAATGCTGTGGTCACGCAGGGTGATGCTGTTGTTTGTGCTGATGCTTATATGCATGTGTGCGTGTTAGGACCACAAGTGAGGCCTGTGTGTTTGCGTCTGTATGTGTGTCTGTGTGTGTGTGTGTGTGCGTATGTGAGTGTGGTGTTTGTTGCCATGGCAGACATCCCGCAGGGAGCGGATAGTGGTGGAGTTGGAGGGAGGACGTTTTTAAGCACTTCAAAGTGGCCTCATTCCACGCAGCTGAGCTCAGAGGTGTGTGTGTATGTCTGTGTGTGTGTTCTTTCTTTACAAACCTCTGCTAGTTTGTCTGTCAGTATATATCTGCGTATTTACATAAATGTGTTTGGATGTGTGCATACAGTACATGTGTGTGCTGATACATTTCTTCATCTGTGTTTATTTTGTATATTATGTGCAGGCGTGTGTGGGTGTGTGTGTGTGTGTGTGTGTGTGTGTGTGTGTGTGTGTGTTTGTGAGTGGGTGGGTGTGTGTGGTATGAGGTAAGGATGGACTGCTGTACCTGGCTTTGTTTATGCCCTCCTTCAATCTGGGCCTCTCGTGGGAATGAACTACAGAGAGCCCTCTGTGTGTGTGTGTGTGCGTGTGTGCGCAAGAGTGTGTGTGTGTGTGTGTGTGTGTGTTGGAAGCAGTTTCAAGTGTGCATTAAAAAAAAAAAAGCCAGTCTCACGAGTAGAGTGGAAGAGCAAGGGAAAGTGAAAAGATGGAGTGTGTCACAGTGACGGATGAGTTTCTGGTTTTAACCCCGGACGCGGTGAAAGTGAAATACACTTTCTGTTGCTTTGTCTCCTCTTTCCCCGCAGGAGAAAATGGAAATAGCCGACATCGAACAGACGCAGTCAATACCACTCTCCAGAAAAAGGCTGAGAGGGACGCTCTCCGCCACAGAGCAAGACTGATGGAGGGAGGAGTGGGCGATAGAGGGAGTATGTCAGGTTTCATCCGTCCTGTGTGAAACACAGCGATCTGACAGCTCTGCTTCACTCGATCTAGTCTCCCAAAAATCTCTCTGCTGCTCATACACACTTTTTTTCCTCCCAACATCATCCTCTCTTTCTTTCATGCACTCACCCTTCTGTCTTTTTCTCTCTTTCCAGTTCTCTCACACTGTCTCCATCAGTCTCTCACCCCCTCTGGGCTGCCATTTTGCAGCATATGGCTCTCCCACACAAGTGCTCACACATGCACTGCCATATGCATTTGCTCATACACCCTCACATGCACTGTCCTCTCTTCATTTGCTCTTCGTACTTCTCTGTGTCTTTATTAAATTAGCACCTCGCAGAGCCATTTGCGCTTAAATGAGCTATTTACAGAAAAAAGTAACAAGATGGAGGAGGCAGGATGTGATGGGGGGTAGTTCTGAACCATTCTGAAATTTTTATCTCTGTCATTTCCATGTTTCTTCTGACTATTTGATTGGTGAAAATGGCTGTCAGTCAGGCATTCGTGAGCTGTCAGTCAGTGTCGACGTCTCATCTCCATACATAATGTGCAATGATTTGTCAGCCTCTTCCACTCTTCCAGCCCACTCTTGTCTCAAACAAGTGGAATATTCAGCCACAGGCGCTGGTACAGTTTGCTGATCCAGCCTCATAGTGTGGGAAGCAGTGCATTGTGTCAGGCCTTAAACATGCAAGAAGAGCCTGACAGTCTCCTCAACAAAGCAGCTGACACACACAGTTTCAAAACATGAAGCACATCTTGTTTTAAAAACCTGCACACAAGCCAGGCTGACTAAATGTTTAAACCCTCAGTCATTACTGATTTGATAATTTATAATTTGTCATATTCTCAACAGAATATATTTAAGAATGTTTCAATCCAGAAAAAGGGAATTAAAGGTCAGGCACTAATTGCATGAACATGAAAAATTAAAAAAAAAACAAAATCTACATAATTTTTAGAAAGGTTAGAAAGTCTATAATAGATTATTAGATTATAAAGTATAAAAGTATGAATCAGCATATCCAAGTATATCCATATACAAGCACCTGCAGTCAGAGTCCTTACAGTCTAAACTAAAGTGTTGTTAAATTGCCCAAATTAAAGAAATATCATATATAATAATATCATCATATTTTACTTATGTAGAGTCACTTTTTTGTTGCTCAACATGAACCCATGTCCAAATAATATGCATGTGCAGTAGAATTTGGTGTCACTTCTGAGGTGAAATCACGCCTGTGCTTCCATGAGTTCAAACCAGGTGCGTGTACATCACAGGGGAGCTTTTTTTTGTGGCTTTAGAAGTCAAGAGTGTACATGAATACATCCACCCAGAATCCCACAGACAGGTTTGGTAGATAATTAAATTCCATGCTCTTTATACGTCACAATTTTTATTTTTGGTTGTTGTTTTTTTGTTGCCGTTTTGTTCAGTTAATTATATTAAAAAGTTCTCTGACTGTTTTCCATTGAATTAGATGTGAAATCAGGCAGTTACAGCAGGAGACTGTTGCAGTTCAATACATGTGAATTTCAATTAAATTACACATAAGTGTGTAACAAATTAAAAGCTTTTTTTTTTACACAAGGTTACACAGTGTAAACCTACGTCATTTATGCACAAAGGTTAGAGCTATTTACACAAGGCAGCTTAGGCCATTTAATTAATGAATGAAAAGTTAATTTTACACACTCAAAGCTCCTGATGCAAGTCAATAATTATCATTACAACAACAGTGAGGCTGCGAGCACATTCCTCTGCATCAATGTTGTTAATAAATTAATTGCATCAGGGGCTCTGAGTGTATGTTATTTACTTATGATCAGGCCTCAACATCACTCTAGCTCTTGAGCTTGGTAAATTGGGTGAGTGTTCTTTGTTCTCTTAGACATTAAATGATTAAGGGTTAAATAATCCATATTTTCAAAGCATCGCCTGATATGCTGACCTCCATGCACTCCAAAACCCTCAACAAAGCAGTTATTATTATACCAGGCTAAGAGACATTTATAATATGAGTTACATCTTTCCAGGCCAAATTAACACCATCAGCTGGTGGAGGTCTACCTGCACAATCATAAATTTGCTGATAATGCGCCTGGACCCACCTGACAATTACATCAAGTTTCCTTCCGCTTGGAGTTTGCCTGGTGGTGCTGGTCTGCTGCTTTTTCAGCCATTACAAAATGAACATTGTGCTGCACCACAGCAGCTTTACAGAGGATCAGAGGAGCTGATTTGATTGGCTTTGATTCAAGTTGACTGACACAACTTCTAATTGTCTTTTCCTCCTACTTTACCACTGCACCATGCTGCAGCACAGATGCACTTGCATTTGTGTCATTTTCTTTGATCTTGCAAATGCCCATAAAAGTTGGCCACACCTACATGTACAGAACTTAGACCTGGGTTTGTGCTCCACCTGGTCGGAAAAAAAACAGAGTCTTCCAAGTTTAATTGAGTGCATCAGCTGTGCTGATGTTTCAACAAGAAGCATATGCTTGAAATCAAATACCCTGTCAGCTATTGCATGCAGAGCACAAGTCAGTTTAAGTTTATCTTTATTTGTAAAGGACAAAGATGACTAAAAAATTACCTCAAAAGACATGATGACCTGTACAGCATATGACATCCAGCATAGTTTGATGCTGTTCATGCCAGAAAATATGATTTGTATATGATTTAGTAAATAAAGTAGTAAAAGATGAGACTGAACATAGCTGACGCATACAAAATAAATAAAAAAAGATATGGATTTATCTTGTTTACCATGATGTCAGTTTGTTATAAGTGTTTGTATATTTTCATATGTAACTATACTCCTTTTACTCTGATGAAAACATTCTTTTTGTACAAACTTGTCTTTCTTCACTTTTATTTAAAGCTTGAATCATAACCATATGCTCAAAATCTCATCCCTCCTGATCCCATCACATTTTTCTGTCAGTTATGGCAGCAGATGTGAGCTTTGAGTTGGCTGATGTGTGGAGACAATTGATTGATTGCTTATAATAAAAAATATCCCAAACATAAACCCACAATAAGAAAACAATAGAATATTTCTGTTTCACAGTTTAGCAGTGTAGTTGATTGTCTGCATTTTTACAAATAGTTCTAAAGGAGTGTAATTATTTCATTTTGCTGATTCAGGGGCACAAAGAGCCTGTAGCTGTTCTACTGTAAACAATCCTGTAGAAATAGGAAACCAATACATACAAGCTGATCTTTTTACATCAGACAGGAAGTGCACGGTGTTCATGCCGCCGAGTCACCTGTGTCTCTCCCACACAGACACACACATTACATGCATAATCATTAGTTCTCTCTCTCTCTTTAATCAGTGGAGGCTCTGCCTCGTTCTTTCCTTCTGTAATTACATCCTACGTACTGCATCGGGCGGCAGATTGAATCCTCACCGCCGCGCTAAACGAGTTTCAAGAGGAGCGATTGAGAGACAGACAGAGAGAAGGGTCTCACCCTCTGAAATTCTGTCTGTCTCTTGGCCCTGCTGTCTCTCTGTCACTGTGTGTGAATGTGCTCAATCTGTGTGTGTGTGTGACAGAATGGGGTTTTTCTATGATGGTTTGATCAAAGACACCTACACTCCCTGACACACACACTCATTTCCAACACCAAACATACACAGAAATGTGTTTGATCGCAACATTGTTGCTTGTGTGTTTTTATCACCTTTGTTTAAAAATCCAGTTTTAATGATTTGTCGTGTCCTCGATGAATAAAAGCAGACTTTTTTATTGGCTGCGACTGTTGGACGTGTTTGTGGTTCATAAAATATGCTGACTAACGAGATGTTAATAAGCTCTACACAGGCTCTGAAACTGCCAATGGAAGAGAATAGTCCTCATTCATAATCAATGGTGCTGTTGCCTCGCCTCCATGTTTATGTATTGATCGGCCTGCGCTGCTAAATGAATATGTGTGTCTCTTTGTTTTGTTGTTGGGTTTTTTTTTTTCCTAAAGCTCTGCTCTGCAGTGCTCCCTTACATATTTCTCCTCTTCTGCGTGTTGGTGTGCTTGTGTCTGGGTGTCTGATCGTGGCTATGGTGATGGCTACCGGGTGTGTGTGTGTGTGGGCGTGTGTTTATTTGCATTTACACACAAACTTGTGCACACACATTTTGCTGTGTTCTTAGTATTTGTGACATATTTTCATGTGTGTGTTTCTTTGTATGAGTGCGCACAGGTCATCTGTGTGTTTGGCACAATGATCAGTGCAACCTTTTTGTTGTGCTCTGTGTATGTATGTGTGTGTGTGTGTGTGTGTGAGGTGGGGATCTCAGGCGCTCCTGCGGTGAGATTGCATTGACCGCTGTGTTATTGCTCTTTAATTATCAATTACGGCAGCCCCCCATCCCAGGCAGAGTGGGGGGGTGGAGGCGTATGCGGAGGTGATAATGAATACAGAGCTGCCATTAGGACAGTAACCGGGCTCTCCGTCTGGGGCTGGGGAGCGAGAGAGGAGGAGGAGGGGGAGCTGGCTGGTGTGCTAATGAAACAGGCTGCAGCTCAAGACAAAAGAAAAGCCTCCATCCCTCCCTCTCCTTTTCTCTCACCCCTTGTCTCCATCCCGTCTTGATCCCCTCATCATCTTTTTTATCTCTCTCATGTATTTTCTTGTTCACTTTGCAGCCCACGCCTCAAACGCCAACATCCGCCATGATCACCTCCTATACACATAATTTATACACACACACACACACATTTTAACACACTCACCAGGGACTGCATTCTCAAAGACAAACAGTGTCAGTATTAACTGAGTGGGTCATCTTTGAAGCTGTCAGCTAATATGAAAGTGTGCCTGCTGTTTCCAAGCGTAACAACATGCTGAATATTTCACATCTGTTTGTTGTTATTGTCATTGTGTTTAGTCAAATAAGGGTCATTAGAACTTCATTCTTCTGAAATGTTGTTTAGAAAAATTCTCAGCTTGCAGTTACGGTCACATTTTGTGTGAATGTGAAAAAATGTTTAGCTAAAGAAAAGCTAAAGAAATATTTTGTGCATTTGTGGAAAGGTTTTATGTGTAAACGTGTAAAATAGCATTAGCTGTAGAAACATTTTGTCTATGTGTAAATAAAAGTTGTGCAGGAATATTTTCAACATTATCATTTCACAAAATTCTCTCCTTTCAGTGTGACTCTTAAGTTACAAGATTCAAGTGACAAACACCACCAGAGACACCACATTGGCCTTGTGATTGTAGGCCACCAATGTTTTTGCCGTGGGGGGGCCAATATGTTGAAAAAAAAATGCAAGTAAACGGCTGGGGTGCTTTTTTTCTATTTGATATTTCTAAACTGAATTGAATGGATTATTTTTATATTCTCAAATGTATATCTCTAAATCTGCATGAAACAAAAAGTATTATGGATGATTTTAGAGTCACATTGTGTAAAGGTATCTGTTTATCTGAGTATATTGTTTAGCAGTTGTACTTCTTGGCTTTGTGTGCTCACTCAGCAGTTATTCCAGGTGCAGGAAGTAGGTGGGTTCTCCTGTTGATTTCTGAGAAAAAAAATCAGGCTGTTTGTGCAACTGTTAGTTAATCATTCCTAACACTTTCCAGTCAGCTTTTGGATCTCTCGTTTATAATGAGAGAGACAGCATTGTTTTTTTCATCCTCATACACTTTCATACTTTTGAAAAAGGTGCATTTTTTAATGAAAGAAAATTTGATTCCTTTGCAGATTTTTTTAGTGAAAATTATAGCTGGTGTTTGGATTATCCTACATGAAATAAAGATTTTTTTGCACCCCCTCCCCCAGGACATGTAGTCAATAAATCACTGTGCCAGCCTATTTTGCTTACAAAGAGATGCCACATGACATTATGTCAGCAGCACTCACATGTAAATAGCCTGTTTTATTTGGCTGACATGTAAATGCCATCATAGCCGCAGTGTAAAGCACAACGGGACAGATAGTGAGGGGCTTCCCTTTGTCCCCTCACTGCATGACAGATGAGAGCTGCTCCTAAAATGCACCCAGCAATCACATCCTATTTTTTCCCTTTTAAGAGATGAGACACATTAAATGTCTCCTTGAGGGGAAATGTTAGAAATAAACAGAAATAAGCTTGGCCTCTGTGCCGACACACAAGTAAATTACTGAATAAGAAAAAGCTTTAACAGCCACAGGGTAATACGGTGGCGCATTCTCATGTTGAGGCATATTATCAGGGTGACACCATCCCAGAAGTAATGAGAAGACATGAAGAAGCTCTCCTAAACGTTTGTGTTCACTCACGGTGCAAATTAAGGCTTGGTGTAGGAAACGTGACCAAGAGGCAGCCGCTCTCTGCTTTGTCACATGCCTCATGTGCCGAAAACCTGACCGGGAACTGTGCCAGGCTGACACAAGCCGCTCCACCTGTTGTAAATCTGCTCTGGTGCATTTATACAGTGGCAGATAAAGAGGTGGGTAAACCCTGACCTGCAGTCTTGAAGCCCTGTCAGAGTAAACCACAGCCTGAAGACAGAAAAGGAAAAAACATTCAGATTACTGCTTATGTACAGTTTATCCAGATCCTTTGGGCACGCAATAAAGTCATGTTCTTTTCAATAGCCTGTATTCACAGTAAGAGTCTGAAAAGGCTCTGCAGCTCCAACATATAAAGCACTAAATGACAAAGACATTCCCCAACCTCAGACTGACAATAATTGAGCTCTGTGGGTAAAGTGGGTTAAGGTGGATTTACCCTTCAATATGTATTAACTAAATTAATTCCCAGTATCTTTGTCAGTTTAATGTTCAGAATAATAGTTCCCCCTTGACAGAGTCAGGCACTTGAGGCTTTTACCATTCATTTTCCCACAACCTCATGCTTCATTCTGTGGACCAAACACAAGGTTCCTGTCCATGACTTTACATCTATTCAAGCTTTATAACCGGACAATTCCACAGGGAATTCATGCACCTCCAGCTCAGGGTTTTTTAGATTGGAGTTTTAGATTGAACTCCACTCAAGGCTACAGAGAGGGACATAGAAAGCTTATTAAATTACTTTACCCATGTGTCCTTTGACTCAAAAAAGAGTCAGCTGCTAAATCTGCCATGCCTCCAGAGGACAAGCAGCTCTTCGTATCCACAGGGAATTTTGGAAGAATCCTGCCGAGTGTGAATGAGAGTAAAGCTGCTGGGCCTGATAACATCCTTGGCTGTGTACATGAGTGTACATCAACATGAGCAAACCAGATAGCAGATATAATAACTGACATTTTAACATATCACTGTCACCTGCTTTAGAACTGCCACAATTGTACCTGTAGCTAAGATATCTGCAGTTTCTGGTCTAAACAATAACCTCCCTGCTGCACTCAGTCCCTTTCTGATGAAGTGCTTTGAAAAACCGATTCTTCAGCATTTCAAGGAGAACGTCCTAACCATTCTGGACCCTCATCAGTTTTCCTTTAAACCCATCAGATATGCAGAGGATGCCATCTTCACTGCCATCTACTCAGTCTTCACACATCTCAAAGGTAAAAGCAGCTAGGACAGAGTGCTGTTCAATACAATGCCCCCTTTAAACTGATTGGAAAACATAACACTCTGCATCTGGATAGAGGACTTTCACACAAACAGATTTCAGACAGCTTGGACTGATGGTCACACTTCATTCACTCAAGTGCTCAAACTAGAGCCTGAAAGGGTCATTTACGCAGTCTATTCATAATGCAACCCACAACACGGAGAGATTTTAGTGTGATGCACCTAAAACAACTTGCTGCTCAACATATCCAGGTGACTCAAAGCTGAGGAGGAGCTGGGGTCTTGCCAACTTTTTACAGAGGACCATAAAAGTTCTGAGAAATTGACCTGACTGGAAACTTTACATACTGGCATGGGATGAGTCCAGAACTGAAGGGTTTTACAGCAAGTGATTAAAACTGCTCATAACATCATTGGTTCCCATCTACTGAGCATCAGTGTAAAGATGAGGTTCCTGCACAGAGCAGCACCGCATATAAAACAACAATACCCACATAAGCCACAGCCTGCTCATCCTGTTGTCTTCTGGAAAGAGACACGGAAGTATCTGCTGCCGTGCCATCAGACCAAAGGGCGGCCTCTTTTCTCAGGCTGTGAGGCTTCCCAACTCATAAATAACTCATACATGAATGACTCTCATAAACCTTTTATTGTACAAGGAACTTGCTGTTATACTAGTTTGCATATCAAAACACAATGACCTGTTGCATGACCCTCATTCCCGCTCTAACCAAGATATTCAAACTTAACATGTATTTCTTATATTACACTGGTATGGTAGATACGGTACATATTTACTGCATGTAAAATTTGTAGAGGTACGCATATGTAATATGTATAAATGCAGCTGTATTTTTATTCCTTCCTGCAGCCACATGTCAGAGCACAATTGTGAGTTGTACAGATATAATTACAATAAAGCTAAACCTTGGACCTTGAACATTTTGTTTGATATTGAATTATTTTTCTGTAAATGCTACATTTTTTCCAGCTGCATCTTAAAGATGGCCCTTAGCAAGTTAACCTCAGTTTTGCTCAAGTTACTTTTCTTTTTTTTTAAATAGTTGCATTGTAGCTGTAGTATAGCTGTAAATTATTTTAAATAGAAAACATTTGCACTGGGCTGCTAACATGAAATAATTTTTGTCAGGTTAAAGGTATTTTGAGAATCAGCATAAAATGTTCTACTTCTGTCCACATGTGCACAGATCTTAAATATGGAGGATGAAACGTACTCATTTATGGATATGAAAGATAACTTATCGTCGTTTTATGTGCTTCTCAAAAAGTAAATATAATAAGGAAGTGGACTGTTGGTTAAATCAGTGGCATATGGAATCAATTATTAATGAAAAGAGACACTTTTATTAGTATTTATGAATTTATCTGTTGCACCTTTTGTGTTTATATACCAAAGTAGGTGGAACAGTCAGACATACAGTACTGAACAATCTGTAGACTTTGAGGTGGCCACGGTTGTCTCATGGAAAGCCTGCTATTGATTATGATATATGGTGATATTGCTGTTGTTGTTGTTGAGATGCTAATGTTGTGCTTGCTGGTGGAAATGGAGGCATACTATTTTTAGTAAATGTGCCCTCTTACAAGGCTGTTTATTCTCATTTCAACCTGGAGCTTTCAGATACACTTCATACTTAGTTTATCTGTGCAGAATTATAATCACTGTCTCCTTTAGATCATTTCCACATTTCAAAAGACGAAGATGAAACATTATCATAGGAAAAATGGGACAATAATATAGCGCCTCATGCCATTTTTGGTTTCCTAATTTAGCTTGCAAAAATAGAAAGTCTTCAGGCTGTTTAAGTCCGCTGAGCTTTCAGTCTATGTGTTCTCTGAGAGCTGTAGAGTATGCAAGCTGCCATGTTAAAGGTCATGCGTTCTTATTTGAAGGAAATCTTCCAATCCCTCTTTAAACAAAGACTTGCATACTTCAAATCAATTTGAAGAGGTCATTTGCAATATTTTATGTGGAGAACCACATAATTTGAAAAAAAAGAGTCATTTTGGTAATAAATAAAGACAAATGCAGGTGTGTGAGGTGTGTTTGTCAGTCAGTGGGGTGCACCTGAGTTGTGGTGTAAATTTATTTTTCTCTCAGCGGCCCTTTTCTTTCCTCCTTTGAGACCCTAGCCTCAAAACAAAACAAAAACATAACCACACTTAGACTCCAGTGGGAGTTCAAATTGCAGGGTAAGAGGATGGGGGGGTGGTCTGACCAAACAGAGGATGTTTGAACTCATGTCCCAGCACCACCTTGATCCCCCACCAAGGTCCAGACATACAGACATGCAGATAGGATGTCCAGAGGGAGAGGAGGGAGGACAGCGGTCGTTATGGAAAACCGGCGTCCTGCCATCCACAGCCAGCTGTGCAGGGAGACGAAGACAAGGCCCACCCTCCCTGTCCCCATCTGCCAATATGTGTGCATCTCCATCTTTGCTCCACTGTCTGCACCTTCATCTCTTCTCTATGTTGATTGATTAGCTGTTTACATCTCTTTCTCCTTCAATCAAGACACCACCCCCCCACCACCTAGTTACTCCACTCCCACGCTACTGCACCATCTTCTTCTTTCCCCTTTAAACACCTCCCTCTCTCTCTCTCTCTCTCTCTCTCTCTCTCTCTACCCCTCCTCTTCTTTCTCTCCTCCTCCTTCCCTCTCACATAGGCAGACAAAAACACCACCACCACCCCACCCCCTATCCGAGGAAAATAGACTGGATGCTCATGCTTGCCAAAGTGCCTGCGGAGAGCCTGGCCAGGGCTTCCACAGAGCTCTACAAGCAGTAATAGGTGGGCAGAGGAGGAAAAAAAACAGGCACAATTTGGTCCATGTGTCTTGTTTCAGGAAATTGCATTTTTAAGGGCAGCAGGTCTTTTTTGCACTCATGTGAAGGGTGAGAAACCTTCAACTTCACTTGTCTGTTTGGGAATATCCTGTGTGTCTGTGTAGGAGTGTATTATATAGTACATCCAGGTTTCTTTTAGAACTTATTAAATGGTGAGATTCAGGCATTTAAAAGAGATAACATCTCCAGACATTTCTAATACTGAGGGGGATGTTACAGACACACAGTTTAGTATCTGTTAATCTCTCCCCTGAAGTCATTCTGTAAAACACACTTGTGTTGTTACACGGAGTCTTTTTGTTTTTCACATTATTGCCTCAGTCTAGTTTTTTTCTAGTTACACTGTCCTGTACAGTTCTTGTTTTTGTGCGCTGAGGCCCTGAGGCATCAAAAAGAAAAAGAGAAAAAAGATGAGGAAAAACAGATCAACATACAGCTAATTGTGACGGTAATGCTGTCTCCGTCACACCATTGTCTTGCCCCTACGCCTGTTTGGATGGCACATAAAGACATAATTCCCCTAATGTGAGGTATTTGTATTGCTGCCTTTGTTGGCAGGGGGTCGGCTGGCATATCGCTCGGCTCTGAGGAGCCACTGCCAGCCACGCCAGCTCACGCTATCCATCACCAGCATCCATGCCAAACAGGCCTCCATACACATGATCCCACACCCAGGCACAAGCCTGCCTGATCCTCTGGGACAACATCATAGGGGTAGAGTATGTGTGTGTGTTTGTGTGTGTGTGTGTAGGGTGTGTGCGTGCGTGTGTGTATTTGTAACCCTGTTCGTTAGTCATCTTATTGTCAACGTAAACAGCACCCATTTTGTCCTCCCACAAGCCACAGTGGTGTGTGTTTTTTACAGCCCAGTAAGTGCTCATTACTGTTGCAACTTAAACCTTTACTGATTTCACATCACATCTACATGTTTGTGTACCCACGTGGTCTTCACCTTTCCTTAAAATGTTTAGTAGCCCTTGGCCAATTACATGCCAAAATTAAGGTGTTTTTTCTGCAGTTTTTTTAGATATATCAAACAAACATTTATGCATAAACATGTAAAAAAAAAAAAATTAGCTCTCTTCAGTGTGTA
>JAPZDV010000020.1:24231255-24267887 GCA_029814665.1 Acanthurus lineatus
TTTTTTTAGATATATCAAACAAACATTTATGCATAAACATGTAAAAAAAATAATTTAAAAAATAGCTCTCTTCAGTGTGTATCAAAAGCTCAGCCGATTGATTTCACAGTGAAGAAAACCGAAGTCATTCTTGTAAAATACTACAAAAGAGTGTATTGTGTCGGATCACACTGTGAATAAGGCTCAGACCTTTAATTTAAATGCCTCCAGCTTCTCAATGGCTCATTTAAAGCAGCACTGAGCTCACTGGCATTGTTCACATTTTTTGGCACCTTCCGTCTGCCACTCGGTCCGTAGAGTTCAGGAAGAGACAGGGTTAAGCCTGAAACACTTTTTTTTTTTCATTTAGCTGCTCTGAAAGCAGCCAAACAATTCTGAGGCTGTTGTTGGCTCTTTGTCTCTGTTAGATCAGCGTTTGAAATCCTCTGAGAATTAAATAAGAAGCAGAGAGAGATACAGCTGTCAGGAAGGAGACTTACTCAGAAGAACATACAATCATAATTACGTTGACGTCAATATGTCACTGATAAGCTAGCATGTGCCCTTCCTTGTATAAATTGCCTTTATTTAACGTGTCAACATCAGCTTTATTTTTTCCTCCCCTCCTGCCCGCCCCAACACTATCAGTGCCATAAATGCCCAAAGTCAGGAATTCATCCAATTCACAGTGCCAGCCGCAGAATTTCCCATCCCCCTGTCAAAAGCTGTATCCAGCCTCATGCACCTCCCTGTTTACCCTGCTGCTGTATTCTTCCTCTTCGACATACACATGCACAAGCCCTTACCACAGCGAGGACAAACACAAATGAGTGTAGGAACGCAGTGTACAAAGTGGTAACAGCACCTTTTAAATACTGAGCTAAACCTCATGCAGAGTTATGTTCGTCTCAGCCGTCTCAAAGATTCTTTTCTTCACAATAACAGCAAAGATTACCCCCTTTAACCATCTCTTCTCCTTTTTATGGACACACAAGGCCTTTACTTTGTCAGCTTAACTAAAAAGACACAATAGTTAAGTTAGTTTTTAAGTAAAGAGCTGTAACTGAATGTAAGAGAAAGGCTCACATGGTGGAGTCAAGGAGGTGTTTCCTCAGGCCTGCAGAATTTAAAACGTTTTCCAAAGTTGCACAGTCATTTATCTTAAAATAACCGGACTGGGATCTTACATTTTTAAAGCCAAGAGTTGGATCAAGCCTTAATGAAAATTAAATTCTTTTGAAACCCATTGGAGAAGAGATTTAATTTAAATTGACCAAAAGAAGACAAACGACCAGCTTGTGTAGCCAGAGACGTCTCATCTCAGCCTTCAATTCTGCCTCTTCCCCAAAGGAAATTAACCAACGGATGCCTCCTGACAGACAGCTGTTCCTCCCACAGTGGGTCTTCTTCATAACCTGCACCTCCCCATGACACACATGAAACACACACACATGCACACACATGCACACACATACACACACACACACTATTCCGAGTTACTGCCTCCCAGGAGAATAAATCTGCAATCAACTGGGCCTATAAATAGCTGTGGCACACTTCACTGCTGCTGAGGCCCTCCTGCCCTTCCCAAAGAGCTCTGCTACACCCACACACACACACACCCACACCCACACACTCAAACACACTCACACATACACTCTTACACTCTAAGGCTCTCCACCACTAATCCAAAGCAGGGCACCCAGGCTTTCTTTGCTAGTCTACGTTTCCTTCTGCTGACATTATGCGCTAATATTTCTGCGAGCAAACACATTAACAGAGGCTAATTAAAGTAATTTGTCCCTCACATATCTGCACATTAGCCTTAATAGCTTTTAGGCAATTAAATGCCCGAACCACCAGCTATATTAGCCATTCCATCTGAATCAGTGAGCTTAAATCCTCGGAGAGAGCCGCTAACGCTACGCTAGGCTAACGCTAGTTATTGGTAGCCTGGGCTAATCACCTCATTAGTCAGCAGGCTTAACGAGATGTGTTATTTAAGTAGATACTGTATGAGCCAGGGGGAGAGGAGGGGGGCCTTTCCTCTGCAGTCATAACAGAGAGATTTTTATCAACAGTAATCTTACTCAAGCACACACACTTAATGGATTGAATAGGGAAAAAAAAGAAAGTAATAGAATTTATAAGAAACAACTTTCTGGACAACAATGTAGAATAAATTTATGTCAAAGCAACAAAGCTGATCTGGAGACAGCACTTAAACAATAAAATGGGACAGAAATACAGAAAGCACTGATGCAACAGACAGATTTTCAGTTTCAGTTGTTTTAAATGGAAGTCATTCAACAAAAACAGCAAAACACAGAGATCAGTTACCAGGCTACTTGTTCTTAGATTCTCTTAAAACTCCTTTAAAGTCACTCAAGTTGATTTTACACCAGTTTTACAGACCAGCCCAGTCTATCTTGATTCATCTGCCTTTAAAACCTCCTAGTTTCCTCTGCAAGGGCGGGATTTTCACCATTAGTTTAATTTCTGTTTTTTTTTTTATTAAAAAGTTGAACCCTCTTCTTCTCTTATTCTCTTTTAGTCCTTCTCTAGACACATTTTTAAATATGTAAAAATACTCTGATAAGATTGTTTTTTTAACAGTGTTAAAAAGTGAAGAAGAGCTCTTAAAAGTAGCTGAAATTACCCTTACTCTTTCTTCCACATTAAAAATTTTGGATCTGTAAATTCCATGTGCTCCACCTTCCACCGCTGCATGGCTCAGGTAGAATCTGTTGTGCATCAAAATCTGCAATTAACAGATGTATCAGAACAGGTATTGTCATTTGATGTGGTTTGTTGGGTTGTTGGCTTGTAATCATTATTTTCAAAAACTAAAGCTGATACGCGGCCTCGGCCCACCATCTATAACTGATGGAGGCTGATGCAGCTTAAGAATGTAGAAATCCAAACTGTAACCTTCTGTACTACATAGTCGGCTCTGTCTTGGAGGTTTTAGGTTTCTTTTACCTACGATTGGCTTTTGAATTTGTTACGTACCAAATCCAGCTTGTCCTGCGTGTGTTGGAATGAAGTACACAGGCATCTTTTCCCTTAGTGTAGGAATGTGAATAATCTCTCTAGTGGCAACCTTTGCACAGATACAAGAGAGTATTGTCAAGCTCTGACAAATTAAAAAGCAAGTTTTGCATTTCCTAGAGACTCCATCCCAAACAAAGATGGTAGGTGTTAATGACATATGCTTTTAATAATCTACATGACAAAATTAAGAGTTTTAGAATAGTTACATTTGTCTATGTTGGTAATAAAAAGTTTTTTTACAGTGCAGCAGATGGAATGTTTTTTCATCCAGACAGTTTCAAGAGACTTTGAGGTTTCTGGAAATACTTTCAGAACAGAGACTCATGTTGTTAAATGAACCTCAGGGCTTTGAGAAGATTGTCTAAGAAATAAAACATTGGAACTGTGCAATTCTGCAAACCACAGGTTTGTTACATTTATATTGTTCATATGTATCATGCCAGTGTTTGACAATACAGTTCAGATTAAACGTAAGCCTATATGAGCTGACTTTTCTCAGAAAGCAGGAGGAGGGGATGGTGGCAGTGCGACACCGAGCTGAGACAGTTGGAGACCACTGGTCAAAAGTGTCATAACTGTCATTTTCAGGCATGTTTGTGGTGAAAAACTGGGTATATTTAGCAAAAAAAAAAATCTTTGATGCCAACCAAGTTTTTTTTGTGCTTAAATCTTTCGGACTCAACCACAGAAAGTTTGTATGTAGAAAAAATTAATAAAAGATGCATAAAATTTCAACAGATTTTTGGTTTGCAGACACACTAAGCCGACATTGATTTTGACATTTGACCTTGTGTGTGAACACTGACTTGCTGTCTGATAGTGTTTGTTTGAAGTAATGTTGGCTCATGTTTTTGTTGAATATAAACACGGATAAACCACATTCTTTTCTAGGATTAGTATTAATTTCCATGCAAACAATTTCAGTTCACATATACCAAATGCATCTTTTAGCAGTGGTCAAAATTAACTAAATGAAATTTGGAAACATCATGTTTGGGTGGAAAAAATAAATCTGATGTTTATGACCATGTCACCACCCCTGAGAGAGGAAAACCAAACTGGAAACACCTTTAAAAGGTCAGACTGACTTATTGATGAACCTCGTCAATTACTGCTCCCTGCCAAGGATCCAATGAGGCCTTTTTAATTGATCATCAAGACGGAGCATGGCAGAGATAATTATATTTTGTCTGCAGGTGCTTTGTGTGAGCAGGTAGAAGGATGCAAAAGTGTGTGTGTGTGCATGTCTCCTACCAGACCCCTGACCTTTCCATGTCCTGATAGCGTCCCTTGGGAGAGAGGGATGGAGAAGGAGACACAGGAGGGAGGGAGTGAAGGGGGAGGCCTTTGTTTTTCTACCGGTGGCCTTAATGTCACCGCAGCCAGAGCGCTGATGGAGCAAACAAGCTGTTTTTGTGACCTGAACTGAAAATAAACATATGACAGGTTTTTGAGGAAGGAACTGAATATTGATGAATATAAAACAGATAAAACAGAATATTAAAATGGAGACAGTTTATTTTGGGTTTTAAATCTTGTGTTTTTTGGTACTTTATTTACTTATATAAGAATTTTTTTAAGTGTCGGCTGCAAACACAAAACAGACCTAGTTTTCTGCCCTTTTAAGAGAGACAGACTCCTCCTTCAGGAGTGGAGAAGCATCATATGCACCTACATGGTGAAAGCAGTCCAGTGTGTCGATGCCAGATTTAATTGTCTGGGGCAAAGGCGAGTGTAAACTGCACGCCTCGCAGACAATAAGTGCTAGTGTTACCACGCTGCACCGTGTGTTAATGGAGAAGTAGGGAGGGGGAGGTTGGGGGGGGGGCAGCAGCGGTGGTGGCGACGGGGAGGGGTTCTGGTGCCTCCGACCCTCGAATCACATCACCTCCTCCCATCCTCGGTCGCCCCTCGTTCCCCCATCAGGCGCCCACCATTTGCTCATCCATCACCATCGCCTCTCGCTCTCCTCTCCCCTCCGTCTTCCATCACGCCACCCAGCCAATTTAGTCCTCACTCATTTTTCTCCCCTCCGCAGAGCGCTGTGCTTTTGTCCTCCTTCCTAACCTCCCTCTCACTCCTTTCTCTAACCGGCTCTCTTCCTCTCCGCCAGTGTCTGATCGCTAAATTTGAGCACTCTGATGTCGAAGAGGGTGTTGAATGACAGCCTCTCTGTGTGCTTTTGCCTGTGTGTGTGCAAGTGTTCTGTTGCTCGTGTGTTTTGAATACATGTTTAAAGTGTTTTTGTGTGTGTGTGTGTGTGTGTGTGTGTGTGTGTGTGTATGTGTGGATATTGTTAGTTATTAAAACCAATGATGACTGAAAACAACAAAAAACTACACCCAGCCTTCACCATCTGTCCCCTCCATTAACCTGATACTCCTGCACCACCTCTATCTCTTTTTTCTTTCCCCTCTCCCTCTTTCCACAGACACACACCTCTCACACACACTCCCAAACGTATCACTAATTCTGTCATTCAGCCATTTTCCAGGAGTTTCTCAGTAAGCGCATTAGTCTTGACTGCAGGGTGCAGTGCCCTGTCCTCAGCACCATTCCTAGTACAAACACACACGCAAATATTACCACCAACACACACAAACACACACAGACACACACACACATACATCCTACCCCCCACCCAGCCCCCCCTTGGTCCCCAGGCTCTCTTTGCCACTCATTAACCCTGTCACGTTTACGGTATGAATTAAATGATTCCAGCAATGCATCCCCACGCACCGAGGGAGCCTCAGCCAGACCTCACCCCCCCTCCAAGGCTGGAGGGACGGCCCGAGGCGCCACTCCGCACCCTCATTAATACCCGCATGGTGGTCGCTAGCTGCCACACTGTTGTTTTAGCATGCACGTGTCTGAGAGTGTGTAACATGTATCTAGTGTGTGTCTGTCATCCTCTGGATGTTTGATGTTTAACTGTCCGAATGGAGGCAGCAGCACCACAGAGGCCTGAACGTGATGCTTACAGTCCTTTGTATTTGTTTTCATTCAAAGACACCAATTTGAAAAATGTCGGTAGGAAAAATGATTCAGATTTATAGATTTATTTAAACTCAATCAATTAATGCACAGACTGCAGCCAGTGAAAGTTTCATAAGTACAGCTTTCAATAAAACTGGGTAATTTTGGAGAACTTGTGTGTCTTGCAGAGAGTGACACATCTGCTGTAGTTTCCAGCAGCAGTTTTGTCAAAGGTAGATAATAAAATGCCAAAAAGAGGAACATTTGACTTGTGAGTTTGACACCAGACACCAGTGTTTTCTCATGTTTCTGCTGAAATGGACTGTTAATCTGTGTTCAGCTCAAATCTCACCCACAAATCTTGTGGCAACACTTGTTTGGAAGCTGATCATTGTTTGACTTACAGCATAAATAAGGATCCAAATCCTCTGTCACAGATGAATTGAGTTTCAGCATGAGATGTCTCATGTGCAGCAGTTTAACTTTTGAAAAGAAGAAATATTTGCATGTTCAAAGATTCTGTTTAAGTGAGGGAGGGGGGCCTGATGTTAATTTAAAAATTTTAACAAGGCAGTGGAATAAGTTTTTTAGTTTAAGGACTACATCAGAAAAATGATTATTCAGAGTAATGCATCTGGATCTCCAGCAAGCTGGTATTGTCCTTGCCATGAAATTTGTCAAGAAGACTAAAAGCAGGTCCACCGAGATCATGGATAGAAGTGATCACTGCATAATCTTAAAGAAAAGTTAGCCAATCAGTATTTTTTTTAAATCAAATTACCAAAATAAAGTTACAGCAAATTTAAGAGATTTGGCACACTGTTGTATTTTTCTGAAAAGGTTTTGTTTCTTTTGTTACATTTTGGTTTCTGGAGAAATGATCTGCGCAACCAAGTGTTTACAACTAATTTTCATTCAACTATTTTTATCGATGTCTTATTGAATTCCATGAATGTGATGTGATATCGAGCTTAACGTGTGTTATGCCCAGTAGGATTTGCTAATATATATTAGCCATACCTCCCCTCTAATGCTTAATCTCAGTCTCTGCTTCTTCAGTAATATATTTTTTCTTCGGGTTCTTCTGCTCTTTTCATTTGTTTTTTTTTCTTTGCAGCATTTGTGCTTTGATATATAGATTTATTTGTATAGAAGTTCATTTTCACACTGAAAAGAAAAAAGAAAGAAGATGTTGAAAATGATTCATATTAAAGAAAAAAACTTTAATATGAATCATGTAGAGTGAGTGTAAAAAAAGAGCAGAAACTTCATCAAGTCCATGAATAATAAGTCATAGTGAGGACTTTTTTTAGCTTACATTCTTGATCTGTGCAGTCAAAATGCTGACATAAACTAATCTAATGTTTTAACAGTTAATATTTTAACTAACTGCCTTACAATTTCAGTATGATGGAGTATCTTATTGTTATAATTTCTAACTGTTCATCATATTTATTTTTTCTGGACGTAATCATTGAATCTGCTCATTTGCTTCTTTGTGTGGTATTTCAGTCAGTTTGTTGTGATTCTTCTTTTAACCAAACTGTCAAGGGACTGCAGACGAAAATGAGTCTTTTGGATATGTTCTGCACATTTACATCACTTTTATGTTTATTCACATTGCTTGAAAGTTTACCCTGAAATCCTGCAGAGCAAAAACAGCTCCACAAAAAAAAAACACTTTACAGAAAAAGAATTCACAAAAAAAGTAATTTAAAATCATACACAGACACAATAAATGATGTCAACTAACATACTTAAGCATTTCCCACAATATGAAACGAAATGTAACCCTAAGCTGCTCTCTTACATTATTGGAGGCATATACAGTACATTTCTCTTTAGACCCTGAATCAAACTGTCTGTGCTCAGTTAAAATTAGTCAGAGTCAGACTGCAAGTGAGCACACAAACAGCTGTTAAAAATATGAAAATAACCTTGTTGTCTGGCATATTGTTGGCCTTTTTACAACCCAGCCACAATCGATCCAAATAAACACCCTCTCTCTTATACACTCTTCATTCACCGAACTGCTCTGGCGTGTGTGTGTGTGTGTGTGTGTGTGCGTGTGTGTGTGTGTGTGTGTCTGTGTCTGGTCGACGTGTAAGTTCAGTCAAACGTGACCCTCCGCCTCCTTAGTAAAGCAGCGCCTTGACACGTGTTTGGGTAATGACGCTAATACGCTCATAAATCGAAATCAGCCCAGCAGTGTCAAATAAAAGAGAGAGAGGGAGAGAGACAGGTTTTCTCTGTGTGTGTGTGTGTGCAAGTGCAAGTAAGTGTGTAAAGTCTCAGGCTGCCAACGGTCCATGAGGTTTATCTACACTGAATCTCCTTGTCCTGCTGCCGTGTGTTTATGGCTTTAAGCTAACACAGACACCTCCTTGATGTGTCTCTGATAAAACACACTGCTGTGTGTCAGTGTGAGTGTATGTGTGTGTGTGTGTGTGTGTGTGTGTGTGTGTGTGTGATGTCAACTACACCTATTGAGACAGCTCAGTGCTGTTAACCTGTGTGTCCTCCTCATTACGGCCCATATCCGTGTTGCTATGGACGATATGAGAGGAGGCAGATAAAGCAGCAGGAGGGATTTGCATGTTAAAGCCCCCTTCTCTCTCCCTCTCCTTCTTTTTCTCACTGAAAGCATAGTGGCTCACCGGGCACACACACTCACACACACACACAGAGCTTTCCACTCTTTACAGGGCTTGAATGCATAATCACGCTCTCTCGGACCTGTAGTGCGAGTACATGAAGCACCAGTTTGAAACAAACGGCTGAAAGGCTGCAGGGTGGGATGGAAATAAGAGAATGAGAGCAAAGCAGAGATACTTGAGAAGGGGAATTTCTGATGTAGGATGAGAACCAACTATCTTTAATATCCTCTCAGGAATTAAGACAAAAACAGAATCACTTTCACTCAGGCTTCTGCCAGCACCTTCAAACTTACTTTACTTAGTGAACATGGGAGCCCTCAAATTAAGATGCATTTAACCAGATTTGCAGTGAAAGGTTTTTATGCTCATATTTTTATCACAGCATACAACTGCTTTCTCTGAGATTTATTTTGAGGTTAGGATCCCTCTGCGTGTCTGTGATATCTGGGTGTTTGGTGTGGTGTATTTGATTAAACTGGTTTACACATTATGATTACCCCCAACATTTTTGAGGTTTGTGGTCAAACCGATTGCTTCTCAAGGGAGCGTTGGCTGATTGTCTGCTGCTCATGGTTGAAGTGATTTAACTCTGGCAACATGGCTGTTTTATCTATCTCATGTTTTTCCAAGGGGTGCACTTTTTTCATGCCTTAATAAAAACATGATTCCAGATACTGCAGATAGTTTCCAGGGTGGAAAATGTAAAGGCCAGAGATTTCTGAAAAGTCATCTCTCAAATAAGAGAAACAGCTGAACAGCTGCTGCACGGGTGTGAGCGTTCACTGTGCTGGTTACAGGGCAACCACTGCGCTGTTAAATTTGACACTTTTAGTCTGCCACCTCAGTTAGACAATGTTTAAAATGCTTTAAAAGAAAGACTGAAAAATACTGCATCTATTTATTGAAGCTGATTCTCAGAAAATGAGAGAAAGTCCAGAAAGAGGAGTCACATCTGGATGTTGTGTGGCATTTTATCCTACAAATATTAAATCTTTTTTTCAGTAAGGGGGGTTTAAGTAACACAGTAATGTTTTCAGAAATACAATGAATTATCAAAGTGTTATAAAATTTATCTGAACCATCCCACTGCAGTTAATCATACTCTAACATCACCTACAGTTAAAACATGGAGGGAGTTTGCAGCGTGTGTGTGTGTCTTCGTGTTCGTGTGCGTGTGTGTGTGTGTGTTACTGTAGATGTTTGTGTATGCATGTGTGAGTGTGTGTGTGTGTGTGTGAATGCGTGTGCGTGTGTGTTGTGTGTGTGTGTGTATGGGTGCACTCTCAGCATGTGACTGTGTGTCTGCCTGTTTACTTTAAGCAGCGGCCTTTGGCAGCTCCCTCTCTCCTCCTCCAAAGCTCTCCTCCCAACTTTAATTAACACATACACACACAGACAGACACACAGACACACACACACAAACATACACAGCACCTCAGAGAGTCCAGGGGTGCAAAGGGAACCGGGGAAGGAAAACAAAAATATTTCTCTGACTGAAAGTGGGAACCTGCTTCCGGTAGAAAAAAGAAGAGTGATAAAGGTTGTGTGTATTTGTGTGTATGCAAGCATGTGTGTGTTAGTGTGTGTGTCTGAGAGAGACCTGGAGAGTGCAGTGACTCATTGCTCCTCTGAGTCATCACATACAGCAAAAACGTGAGTCAGAGAGTGAAAGAATAGCAGTGTTAAACATGGCTCCCTTCATACATCCATGTTGTTGTCTCAGAAAACACTGAAGTGTGTGAGAATGGACTTGATTCGGCCTGTGTTTATGTGTTTGCGTGTGATTTACCACTGAGCACTCACGGTGTGTTTGTTTTAACAGTGCTACAGTGAGTTGGAAGGCTGTCCTTTAACCAGATCTGTCACTGTCACCGAGCAGTTGTGTGTTTACAGAAAGTCCAAAAGTCGGCTGCACTTGTGAAAGAAAGATGATGAACATCTGAAGTTAAAGCTGCACTTATCTATTTTTTCAGATGACTTGCTGCTTCCAGTTTGCTGAAATATGTGAAAGTTCATTGTTATCTAGTGACTCATTAAGTCAGATGGCAAAAAAACTCAAAATTTTCAACATTATTCACAGTTTCAACTGTGAAAATTCCAAGCAGGAAAGGTACATTTTTAATATATTCTAAATAAAAACATCTGTGTGTTGAAGTTAGGTTGAGTGCATGTTAACTGCCTGCAAGCTTGTTTGACCTCCATTTAAAGAAGGCCATGTGAAAACAAAACTTACCCACAACCAGTTTCTCACATTAGGGTTAATATGAGCAATGTTCAATCAAACACCCAACACTGCTCCGTCACTGTGACCCCTGCCCCCTCCTGCCTCCAGAGTCCCCATCATATCAGTCACCTTTACACCTCCAAACAATAAGGTGCTGTCAGCAGATTTGTGGACAACATCAGGATGAGGTGTGGTGCAGCTTTGTGATAAAACTTTTATCACCGAGGATTTATTGAGATAAGAGCAGGCTGCACATGACGTTTATATAACAGTCAGTGTTGACTCGCTGTGGACTCCAACTAGCAGTCTGTGGGCTCCAGCTCTGTGGATGATGTGCTGGTCCAAAGAGAGAAGTAAACAAAGCAGAGAGGAAGGAGGGAGGACACATGTGAAACACACACATGGACGTACATGCACACACTATCGCAGACACTCACACACACACAAACACACACACACACACCTGTCTGATGTTTTCCCCAGCTGCGAGTACAGTTTGTTTCTCCCAGGGACCCTGACAGGGAGACATTGTACGACACATCACACTCCTCTACACCCCCACCACACACACACACACACACGCAGTCAGACACACACGTGCGCACACTTTTCTCCCTGGTTTAGAGATGTCACGTCTGGCTGAGTTTGAAGTGTATCTGAGGGGCTATGATAATTATTCTCCACTACACACACACACACAGATAAACCACACACTCTCCTCTGGAGAGCCTCAGACGAGCTGGGGACTCATGAAGTATGAAGGCTGCAGACGATGCCTCTGCTCAGTGCGGTTTAGAGTTGCTTCAGGCCAGTTTGATCCAGACCTGTGCTTACTCTCTGCTCCACTGATCGTTCTACCTGCTACACACACACAAACACACACACAAAGTACACATACACACATATATATACATACATGCTCTGTTCACTTCTGGGACTCATGAGACAAAAAATATCTGTCTTTGCTGGTTTGGTGTGTGACAGAAAACATGCAGGTGCTGTCCTTCTCTTGCCCTCTTAACAGCTGTGTTCATATCAAATGAGGGATTTTGTTATTATTATCATTACTCCTGATCAATCCCATAGTTCGACTCAGGTTTTTATATCATGACAAACTTCATCATTTTAATTAATTTCCCAAGTGTTTGCTCCTATCAGCTGTGCTTTGGCATGTCTTTCCTTCGACCACATGGCTCTGGTGTAAATTTGACATCTGGTTTTCCCTCCTGGCCTGATGATTCTTCTTGCTGCCATACCAATAATTACACTATGTGATAGAATTTTCATATTTTTCTCCCATTTATCTTCAGTCTGACACCTTGTGGTTAAAATACAGTCCTTGCCAAAGCTATGACTGTTTTAACATTCATATTTCTTACATACTTAAAGGTTTATCTTATCCAAAGTTATAATGGAGGCTTTGTCTTTTGCTTTTTATTTAAGAATTAGAAAATTTCCACTATACTGAGATATATACAATGGCAATAAAATCTCTGGGGTTTTAGAGTGATTTGTTGTTCGACAGATGATTTGGAATGGATTCAAGGTTCTGCATCAGAGAAATCAAGAGACATTTCTGTCTGTTTTAGCTCGACAGAAATGTTTTTCTTCAGTGGCAGCAGATTACATTATATGATAAAACTGGGTTCCTACTGGGTTTTGGGGTTTTACAAACACTCAAACATATGATACAAACAAACATAAAGAAAACACTCTTGATGTAACAGGGTCACTCTATACCTCTTCGGCTGGCACTCGCTCTCTTCATAGGAAAATGTCCACAATTTTTTAGAGCCTGAAATCCAGGAAATAAAATGTCATCTCAAAATCATCGTCTCTAAAAGTAAAATATTAGAGTTAAAAATACATTATGTGCAAATGAGAGATGATGATATCCATCGTTTGCAACACTGATGGTTACTGAAAGTTTCCCAACAGCTTTAGTTTCACAACAGGAAGCAGCTGAAAGTTCAGCTGTTATGGAGGTCATTATTTGTCTGTGTACTTTTTTTGTTCTCTCTTTCTGTTCATTTATTTTCATCAAAGCTGATTACCCACATTTTTGTGGTGCATTTTTTTTTAAGAATTCCCTATCAAAAAAAAAATGTTGAATTCACCTGACCTACAGGGCACCTTAGCTGTGGCCTTCAGCAGGCTCTGTCACTAACATATGCAGACGCCCCGCAGACGGCTGTTTAGGACATAAAGAATCCTTGTCAGTGGATGTGTGTGTGTGTGTGTGTGTGTGTGTGTTTGTGTGTGTCTGTTTGTCTAGAGATAACCTGCTGGGACGAGCAGCAGTAACACCCTGATGTATTGCCAGGCCTTGAGAGTAACAGAAAAGAGAGAGAGCGTGTGTATCATTGTACATTTATCCTTGTAAGAAACCATTTAAATATTAAACCCTGGGAGTGATTACAAATTCAAAGGGCTTTTTTAAGGTTAAGAATTGATTTAAGCTCAATAGTTAAATACAACTCAAAAGTAATCCGTTACAGTTACAGAAAAAATAAGTTATATTTACTAATAAATATATTTTTGATTACAAAGAGGTAGATCTGAATAAATTATTTTCATTATAAATGAAAATGAAGACATCTTTAATTCTGCTGCTTTGCATCATTTTGTCGTACAGAAATTTCTTCTTTTGGGATAGTTACAGTGAACAGACAGGCCCGATGCATTAGGTGGTCTGTGCTTAAATTTTGAATGTTGTTTTTGATTGGCTCTTGTTTGAATTTGCCAATTCTCTTGAAGCATAGCACCTGCAATGCCTGTGTCAAGTCCACCATGTCAAGGTGGTTTGCCTTTTGGACAAGACAAGAACACCTTTCAGTGGAAATTTAACAAGCGTGTTTATAACTGTGCCTTCTTGCAGTGTTGTGCTGAGGTGTGAGCATGTTTCTCTGTGCTTTAGATTGTAACTAAACACCAAGAAAACGAATGACTGGTGCTGCTCAGTCAGTTCAGTTCAGCTGGAGAGGAGGGAAACAGTTTAAATGTGTGTTTGAAAACAGTAACAGAAAATTCCTGCATACTATGCCTTTAAGGTAGGATTTTGGGTAAGGGTCTGGGGTGTATATGTGTGTGTGTGTGTGTGTGTGTGTGTGTGTGTGTGTGTGTGTGTGTGTGTGTTATGTGTGCTGGCATGGTTTTAGGAGGTGCAGTTGCAGAAAAGTAGAAAATAATAAAGAAAAGTGAGGGAGAGGAGAACAGCACAAAAGGGTGGAATGTGTTTAGATTGGCAGCTAACATGCGGCACTAAATCTTATCTGTACCAGTAACACCTCAGACTTGTGTGTGTGGTGTGCTGGTGCACGTGAATGCCAACAGATGTGTGTGTATGTGTGAGTGTGTGTTTCACGCAGACGTGCTTGGAGGTTATCAGCGATCCAGTGTTTTACAGCCTGTGTTAAAGCGCTTCCACTAGAAAAATGTTTTGATCCGCTGCCACACATGGTTAAGCATTCACCACCTGACTCTGCTTCGTTTCACACAGCAGCCTGAGGGAAACAGACAGAGAGAGGCGCCACGAGAGAAAGTCCAAGTTGTGGAAAAAGAGGTGTTGAACTGGTCAGGCATGCCTGCCCTCACCTCCTCCACTAACTTTTACCTGCCCCCAGAGCTCCCTAAAGCATATATACAGGATCGCTTTTTTTCCCTGCCAGGTATTTTCAACCTGCACGTACATTTGCTTTCTTTCCACTTCCCCACTGTCTCCGTCTTTCTCTTCCTTTTTTCATTCTTTCCCTCATTATCTAGCTTACCGCTCCTCTCTCTCTCTCTCTCTCTCTCTCTCTCTCTCTCTCTCTCACTCTCTGTGTATCCACGCTCCTGCAGCAATGGGAAATCCTTTAAAATCCATAATTCACGCTTCGCTGCTCCTCTCCCTCTCTCGTCTCCCATCATTTCTCCCTCTGCAGGCCTCTGTATTTGTGTGAGAGTGAATACGTGTGTGTGTGTGTGTGTGTATGTGTGTGTGTGTGCAGGAAAGAAAGAGAGAGACCTGAATGCAGATGCAAACCCCTTGTGGAAAAATACTAACAAACATATGGTTCTGCACACACACGCATGCACATGCACATACACACTCACAATCATGCACACTTTTCCAAATACACATCCTATTTGCATGCACTCACCGCACATTACACTCTTATGCAAATAGTTGCTCATTTTAATGATTCTGTATGCAAAGTGGAAAAAAATATTTTAATGATACTGTATGCAAATCAGAAGAAGATTTCCACTGACACATGCTGCACATGAGAAAAAGTAGTATATCAAAGAGAAACCCATGGCACACAAATTAAAATGCACGTTAAGTCTGTCATAACCTGCTGGGTGTGCAGGCCATTTGGGATGGATTCAGTACACCAAAATATCCCCAATAAAGCTTCTTCAAAGCAGATTTGCCTGAATGTTATTTTCTGTGGTACAGAGGGGAGAGCTAATTTGCTCTTTAAATTCTTTTTATTGTATGTATGAAAAATAAATTCCCAGCTGACAAAAGAATCATGAGCATTATTTTTAAAATAGGGCACGATCTGACAGAATGGTCTACTTGTATTATTAATTTTATTGTTTAATTTAGGTAACAAGCTGTATAAACCTTGTTGTTTCATCAACAGGCTTTCTTCTAAGCAGACATTATGACTTGTAGGTAGTAGGAAAAGCACAGGCCCATCACATGAAAAAGCCTCTTTTTTTAATCCATCCCCATTAAAGTGGCATTCCAATTTATTCCCTATTCTTGTGGTTTCATGTAACACTTAATAGTAGCACTGTCATGTTGTTCCCAAATTTCTGATGTTTCCTTGGTTGCAGATGCAAGTTACAGGATACAAGATTCATATTTTATTCTCATGTTAAAATACAACAGTGTACAAAATGTACTTCCATATGCCATATGCTTCTACTAAAAACAGAAAATTATATGGAAGAATAAGTAATTTATGAGATCATAAAAAATTAGAGGAGTCCATGCCTTACGGGCTCTGTCCCTAATAAAAGTTAAATTTCATATTTTGGTGTAGGGGATGAGTTAAAAAGTCTCACAACCCGAGGAAAAAAACTTTCCTTTTGCCTGGTGGTGCAGCAATGGATACTTCTGTATCTCTTGCCAGACACTGGCAAGGTAAACAGGCTGTGGCTGGAAAACAACACTATGATGTAGCTGTTGTTACCTTTTCACCTGAGCCTGTCCTCCAACGAAAAACAACCCCACGTGTCTGATAAATCTGACAAATCTGACCATATTTCATATCAAACTGACAAAGAGGATGACTGTATTTCACATCTGACTGATAAAGGTGACCGTAACATTAGGCTTTTTCATATTAGAATAATAAATCTGACTGTATTTAATATCAAACTGATATTGATCATCTGACTATATATGATGTATGATCAAATTTTAGCAGAATACCATTTCTCAACTTCACATTGTGTTCAAAATAGATAACAAGTTCCTTTTAAACTCACTTGAATACCAACAAAGGCAACTAAACTGAGAGAAATAGCCTGCGAATTAGCAGCCTGTTAACTGAGCTAACACATTGTCAAATGGTTCCTCCTAAGTCTACCATAAAAGCTAAGTTTTTTTAACATAGTCCGGGCAATTTCTGGACCTTAATATTATGGAGGGCAGGGGTTTTGAAGGCACACTGGAAATCACAGATATTCGCATAGGAATGAACAGATTTCTAGTTGATTCGTCTCTAAACACATATGTAAGTGGAAACCAGGTGTTCAGATGTGGGAAAACTAAGTTAAGGGCAGTGGAGATGGCATCCTCCTTGTGCTTTTTAAGTGTGAAAACAAACTCATGAGCCGACTGACTCAGGCTGGCTAGAATGTTGTTGTTGTCCTGGAGAACCAGTTTTTAAAAAAACTTAATCGGAGAGGAAGAGAGTGTCACAGGAAGGTAGTTGTTTAGACCAGACACTGCAGACAAATCAAAGGCTCATCAGGTGCCACAGCTTCTTCTGGATGCTGGGGTGAAGCCACATGTTTGTAAGCTGTGGTCAAATAGTCTCTGGTTGGTCATTGGCTTGAGTCTTATTTTAATCCCTCTTGTTGTCCTGCAACTAGACACTAGCAGAAGACTGTCTGGCTTGAAGGAAAGCATTATGTCAAAGTTAGTTTAGCTTAGCTCTGATTCCTTCTCTCTTCCTGCAGTCAGAGGACTACATTTAGGTTTGTATAATAATGATAAAAAGGTAAATGTAAATGTAACCTTTTTTCTAAGCCCTTTCATGACTTCTTACCCATGTTGGCTTAGAGGTTGAAATTCATCTGTTTTCCAAAGATACTGTAATACAATCAGAAGCTTCAGAGTGAATCTTGTGGTAAGTTTGTCTTTGCCAAAGACTCAAGTTGTAATAAAGCAGTTTATCCTTTAAGACTGGTTAAGACTGGTCCAAAAGTCAGAGATGGAAATAATCAACTCTCTCTCTCTCTCCAGTTTTACTGTAGTGCTTACTGTAGTTGATCTTGATTTTGAGGATAACAAAATCTGGGATTTTCTGGTTGACGACTCATAACTCAACATAACTTTTGGTTCATCCTGAGGACAAAGACTTTTCAAGTAGTTTTAATAACTGGTCGAGGTATATGTTGAAAAGCCACTATAATCACTATAATAACTAGGATTCGATTTTCTATCTTTTTAAAAAATAGAAGTAAGCAGTTCTTTGTCCAATTTGCAGAATATAAATGAAAGTTTTAAACACCAAGTTTAATCATTTTAGAACATCCATTTCCTGTTTCAATGTTTCTGTCTTGATACCATCAATAACTTAAGCATTTCCGTTGTTTAAGATTAGACAGTTTTTGTAATTCCTTCCATTTTAATTTCATCATCTGTCAATTTTAGACATCTGTTGTGTGTCTAAATTCCAGTGTTCTAAATTTAAATTTAAATGATAGAAATAGTGTTTCCAAACTATGCAGTTCTGGAATGCAATGTTATCTTTATATCTAGTTTATATTCTCTCTGTCTACATATTTAAAGTGCATAGGGTATGTTTGCTCTTTTGCGTTATTTAGTTTATTTGTCTTTTGCACACTTTCCCTCAAATAACATGAAACACACACACACCCTCACACACATGACGGTCTGTGTCATAAATCAGCAAGCTCTCTGAGAGGCCCGGAAATCCAAGGACAGCTCAGACACGTGGAGCAGACACAGCCAAGACCTCCTGGTCCCACGCCACCCTCTCTCCTTGTGTGCGTGTGTGTGTGTGTGTGTGTGAGTGTGTGTGTGTGTGCATGCATGTCGATGGCTGCCTCAGAATGCTCATTCGCGTGTCTGCTCTCACAAGCTTGTGCACGTTTATCTATGTCCGTTACTTGTGTGCACATGTGTGTCTGTGTGTGTCCAGTGAATGTGTGCTGCTGTCTCTCGCTGCCAGATTGGCCTCTTGTCTCTCTCTCCCTCTCACTCCCTGGGCTGTGTGGATTTGCACAAGGCCTCTAAGTTATGAATCTGCAGACAGTCCTCCCTCTCTGGCCCCTCAGTAACTCTCCACTCCACCCCTTGGCTTTTGTACAGGCAGAGCATTTAGTCGTGTGTGTATGTGTCTATGCATGCATGCATTTGTTTTTGTACATCCATCTTAGCGTGTTGTGCACTTGCGCCCTAAGTGTGATGTTTATTCCAGTCATTTTCTCCACGCTCACACTGTTTTTATGTGCCTCATCGACACACACATGCACTAAACTTGCACTTAACGAGCTTTTGAACCTCAAATGAGCCTGACCCCCGTTAATGGCCACCTGTTCTGGGCCTATGGGGAACGTGCTGTAGCCAAACACTGTGTTGTTTAACATGATTAACACACAACAATGTGGGGGGCGGAGGATGGAGTGTGCGTCAAAAGGAAGCTATTGGTTTTTAATGATGTTTTTCAGCCTCTAACTGACTCCATACAGCAGCACAGACGAGAGAGCTTTGAAATGAAACAGCAGCAGGAGAGCGTCCTGTTGTCTTTTGTGTGTCTGGATGGGTCTGTGAGTTATTTATGGGGTCTTTAACACAGTAAAGGGGACAGGGAGGAGGGCTGGAGAGGTGAGCGGAGGGTTGGATGGAGAGGACGGTTCATTCAATGGTGTCCGTGCCAAAGCAGAACAGCTTTTCTCCGTCTCTCTTTACAAAATTCCTCCCCATTCTTACAGATACCCCTCCCCACACACACGCACACACACACACACAAACACACACCTCCATTTTCTTTCCCTTCTCCATCTCTTGCTCCTCCATACTCAATTCTTTCCACAGATCTGAGGGATAACTCTAATTTTTCCTCCTTCAGCCTTTGAATCAAATCTAATTTCTCTCAGGTCCACTCCTGCTAATTGGCATTAATGCCTCAGTCCCGTTTCTGTCTCCTCCACCTTTCTTATCCCTCTGCAGCTCTTTTACTCAGAGTGAAATTCAAGTGTAAATTTAAGTTCTCCAAATCATCAATCAAATCTAATTTTTCCTACCATCTCTCACACTAATGCGTATTTAAAAAGATCTAATGCTTTATTCCTCTCTGGTGATCTCTCTCTCTATTTCTGGTTATCTGCCCTTTTCTGTTTCTCAGGCAAGTGGAGAGAGCAAGAGCAAAAGTGGAATTTTCAATATGACATAATGAAAGTTAGGGAATATAGAGATATGAAACATTACATAAGATTAATGCTGTTTCTATTTAATTTATTATTGAATTGATTATTTTAATTTCAACTTTTTAATACTAAACTTGAACTTGAATTGGTTAAAAGAAAGTTTAAATTCAAGCTAACTTCAGGTTAATTGGCCTTCTCTCTCTCTCTCTCTCTCTCTCTATCCATCTCTCTATTTTTCCCTTGTTTTTCTGTTTCACTCTCTCTTTTTGTCAGTCTCACACTTTATCTATCACCCCACCCCACCCCCCGTCCTCTCCTCCAGTGTGTAACCAAGGGTGCGAGATGTCTGGTCTGAGAAAATGTTCCCACATATCAAAAGGCTCCTGGGTTCTGAGTGGAAGCGGCCAAGAGAAGGAAAAGGTCAAGTTGAATACAGTGGTTGAGGATAGAGGGATGAGGGCAGAGCTGTGAGGAACGGTGATTAATACCAGCAGCAGAGAGGCAGCAGCGCTGAAAGGGCACTGAGAGCGGGAACTCATGCTGCAATGCTTTGTCCTTTATTTCCTCCTTGAAGTGTTTTTTCATTGCAGTTATTCCCTGTTTGTTACTGTTTTATTGTATATCAAGGTTTTACAACCAACTTTATCTCCTTTTGGATCTGTGCTTCTGATCCTGTAGCCCTGATAACCTTCACAGATATTTACGAAGGGTGTTATTGTTGGGTGAAAGATTGGGTGAAAGATACATTTCATGTAATTTGAATTTGTAAATAAATCAGTAAAATATGTTTTTATTGGTAACCATAAAGAAACAACCATACATATGCAGTATTTCTTGCAATATTTTTTAGATTTTCCTTGGTAAACAAAAATGAAATTTTTGTTTTAACAGAGGCTTGATAATTTCCCAGACCAGCTGGCAACAGCTGTTTTCAGCAGACATAACTCATTGCCCTCATACACTCGTTATAGTCCTGTGTTGGGGACTGTTTTTGGTGCTGGTTGACACATATTTGACACATGATGTACTAACAGCAGCAGGACTCTTAATGTCAGACTGACTTCAGGAAAATGTCACCCAGTACAACAAACAGTTTTTTGTTGATTTTTGTTTATATTTTATATTTTATATTTAGGGTAAAAACATAACCAGTTCTTTGAATAAAATAGGTTATAATGTGTTTGCTAATTTTGCATTGGAGAGGAGTTTACTAACTGAAAAGAAGTATAAAAAAATAGCGTAGCACTGCCCTTCCCCTTTAAATGTCTCTCAAAAACCCTCTCAGTGTGGCAGCAATTTTCATTCTTTCATCCAGATTCCTTGTGTCATTTGTCTCCTTGTTCTCTCCCTCCAGTTTCATTCCCCACACCATGTAGAACCCTCAAAAAAAATTAAAATTCAATCACAATAAGCAAATTTGCTCCCCCACAGGACATCATTGAGTGGCGTGTAGCAACAGTGCAAGGTACTCCAATCAATGGCCTTGTTCCCTCAACACAGGCCCGGAGCCCGTAATTTGCATGACATTGGACGAGTTAGCAGAGTCTCTCTCCCTCTCTCTCTCTCTCTCTCTCTCTCTCTCTACACAGCCACAAACACAATTGCATGCATATTACAACCTCACACTTATTGCACTCCATAACAGACAAAAGGCAAGGATATTCGCACAGACACAATACAGGCACATGGGAGCTCACACACAGGCATACAAAGTGAGAGAGAAAAAATACAATAAAGCAGAGGTGGGTCGTCCTCATGACAGGTAGATGTGAAGTTTCCACTGAACAGTAATCCTTCTCACAGCAGCCTTCATGTGCCTGATGCTGCCGGTGGGTGGATAATAAACTTAGACTTCTCTGTTTGTGTGTGTTCTTGTAGTTATCAGTTTATTTGAGTGTGTGGCAATTTACTCAAAGAAAAACCCCTCCCCAGGACAGCAAATGTCCAATCATAGCCTAGTAACTGTAACTAGGCATGGCAGGTTTGTCAGGCTTTGGGCTTTGGTGCTGATGGTCACTGTTGTAAGAGCGATATTTAGCAATGATTTGGGTGATAAAGGCTTTTTCTTTTATAACAAAAAAAATACAAAATAGAGGAACTGTTAGGAAAAAATTTAACTCTAAGTTCATCTACTCTGACATTTTAGTATGCCTGGCTAACTAGCCCACTAATGACAATAGAGACCTGTTTTATTTTCTTTTTAATACTCAGAGACAGATTATAATTATTTTGTGGGGTTAAGTGCGACACACACTAGCTGTTTAATGGTTTGACATCAAGGACCATTTTTTCATGTGTGCCAGATGTTGCTGAGCACACGTCTGATGCTTCATACATAAAGAACAGCCACTGGCAGGTTTTTATAAGGGCAGCAAATGTAATAAAGCTGCTGCTTATCTGAGGAGTTGATATGTGTTGGCGAAGGGAAACAGAAAGGTGGTGTATTCATGGAAAACGACAGATTTTGAAATGCCCTCAGCATACCAGTTACAGGTTAAATGTAAAAAGCCAAATTTGAGGCTGGCACATCCAGTCTACTGTGTCAGAGTTTAGTGTTAAAGCACTGTTTGCAGCCCTGTTCTGTGTTGTATCTAGGAGATTTTACCAAAAAACGTGTTTGGCTACATCTTAAAAATCTTTCCAAGAATGAAACCTTTGTTTTTAGTTATTATGTTGATTCTCCTCTTTTTTTCTATAGCCTCAACACAAGGTTATATCAAAAATACACAGCTTAGGTATAAACAAAACCAGCTCAGTTTGTAAACAATAATTAGCTAGCTAACTACAGCTGATAAAAGCTGTCACCAACAGTTTGCATTTCAGTCTAACATCAGTGGTAGCTGGCAACAAATCAGAGTTGCCCTTTGCCTTTTTCCCTATCCGAAATAAAGAGCCCATTATGTTAAAGGTTATTGTGGATAATGAGTAGTAAATTTGTTACTGTTATCGTTTTAAGCTTCATATATGCAGGCTAGAAAGAAAAGCTTGACAGGCATGGCAACAGTAAGGGAGGCGGGGCCTTGATAACATTACACAACACACACACACACACACTCACACTCCTGTCTTCCTCCTCTGTCTAGCAGGTGAAGGGCAGAGAAAGGGGTTGTGCATGCGGCAGCAAAGTGGCTCAATGCGCTATCGACTAGCTCACTGTGGCAACCTGCAGAATTCCAGTGGCTCCCCTACGAGCCTGGCAGACTATCTATTCACCCTCACTCCCCTCCTCTTTCCTCGCTTTCTCCCATCCCCCACACCAGGGAAGCAGTGACGTGGGAGCTCCCTGCTCGGAGAATGGAGAGAGAGAGAGAAAGACTCATGGAAAAAAAAGCGTGGCAGAGAGCGAGGGTGAGGTGAGGAAGAGCTGCAGCACTACTGAGAGAGAGAGAGAGAGAGAGAGAGAGAGAGAGAGAGAGAGAGAGAGAGAGAGAGAGTGTGAGAGAGAGAGAAAAGGAGCAGGAAAGAAAAAAAAGATAAAGATCCTTCCTTGCAGCTCTCGTTGACAATGACACTAGGAGAGTCATTTCGAAGCAATGAGCCAGAAAACGCAGAGCCACCGCTGCCATTCATCCTCCTAAGCACGACACTCAGTCTCACAACGCCACAATCACATTCATCTCCAAGAGAATGGAGCTGGCTTAATAAAATGTATGGCTAAACGCTCGTGCTATAAAAATAGCTCATTTGAAAGCAGTGACTTGTATTGATAAAAATAATAGAAAAGTGGTTTGGGATTGTGCGATCAGTCCCGGCAGTGCAGTGCTCTCCTGCTCCATTTTTACTGAAATTGTGTAAAAATAATAATTTGTGCACTGATCATTTTTTTTTTAAATTTGGTCATCCCATAATTTAATGAAAAAAAGATAATCAATAATGTGTTAAGCATATTTTATTGTTTTTTGTTTTGTTTTGTTTTTTTTACCACAGAGTGCCCAACCTGCATGGGTTTGCATGACAAAATCATAATTAAATGTCCAAAATGTAAAAGGAAGATACAGACAAAGATGTCAATATTACAAAAATGCAGGATAGTCTACATTTTTATTAAAATGTCAATTTTACAAAGACAACCAAAAGAAATCAGAATTTTTGGACTGATTGTATTTTTTCATAGTTTTGGATTCTTGGGTTGCTTAGCATGATGAAATCTAAGAAAATGCAACAAGATATATTAAAAGAAAATTATTTACAATTATATATCAATCAAGATATTGTACATTAAATTACCAAAAAATGACTTCATTTACAGCAGTAAACTGTCACATCACTTATCCTTCTCCAAGTAGGACATCTTGTAATTGCCTGAATTGAATATTCATGTCCCAGCTACCAGCCCTACTCCACTTTCTCTTTCTCTCTACAAATAATCAAAAATAAAATTTCATTTCCCCTTATCAGCCCCAGGTCATGTGCTGACGATGGGATGGAAAACACAGCATGTCGTTAAGCTGCCAGCTAATCAGCATTGGCTAGTGTAACAACCCCACCACCAACACCACCATCACCACCTTCCATTATGTCTTCCAAACAGGCCCCTTCTCTCTCCCTCTCTCCACCGCTGCTGCTGTAGCTGCTGTAGTCAGCCTGTGAGATGGATGGCACAGCTCTAATCACCCCCTGCAGTGCACTGTCAGCCTGGCTGCAGGCCGCTCTTAACATTTACACCACATGATCACACACGCACACACAATAAACACAAGCCAATAAGTGAGAAAATCTACTCTCGCTCCTCTCCTTTTCTCTTTTCTCATCCTTCAGCCTCCATCTCCCTCCCTTCGCCCTGCCCAAGGCCCACCACACACCACCACTTCTCTCGCTGTCGCCTTGGATGGATTCAGTGGGATGCGGCTTTGTCCTGAGGGCAGAGAGAGGCAGCACTCCTCCTTCTCCTTCTCCTTCTCTTCCTCCGCCTCCTCACACAGCGCCGTCCTAACGTTATCTCCAGGCTGGAGTCTCATCAGCCTGAACTGGAGCTGTGGCTTCCAGCTGCCTCACCAGCAGCTCCCACAGGGGAGAGGGCTGCCAGAGGAGCCGGAAGGGAGGCCGCTCCTACATCAGCATCCTCTCCTGTGGCCAGCGTTAAGGTTCCTCTCAGGCAGGCTTTCAGTCAAGGCCCACACACACAAAAACACTCACACTGACCAGCATTCATTTTTTTAAGTGCAGATTTTTCCACAGCTTTCCCCATTTTAAAGGAATTCATTGTTGTTAGTTGTTTGTGTGTTTTTTGGTATGAAAGGGTGTAACTGATCAAATAAAAATTGTGTCATGTGACGCACATCATGTCTGGTTGATGCTTCAGTCTCTCCAAATTAAAGAGCAGGGCTTTTTTCTACGCTTTTGCAGGGACCTTTAACATTCATATCAGGAAAAAAATCTATCACAAGAGAAACAGAAGAAGCGGTGTCTCCAGTAGGAGGAGCCTTGGTAGACACAGGACTGTATTTATCAAAAAACTGAAAGAAATATTTTGAATTGAGTGAGGGATCAAGGTTAAAATCCTTCCTGAATCCTAAAGACCAGGATGAGTGATGTACTAGGTTGTGATATCCTATGATAGGACAACTGTGTGAAACCATCAGTGAACGGGATCTCACCCTGTCTACTTCACTTTAAAAGAAAGAAACACCCTATAACTTCCAGATGAACATAGTTGATTGTTGAGTTTTATTCTCAGGTCATCAAATACTGATGCTTGATTCAGATAGTGGAATGGTTGGGCTGAATTCTGTCACCAACTCACAACGTTGGTATGTGATGACTTGGGAATGAGACTCGACTATCAAATACTAAAGTATTTGTTACATCTCTCAGCATCTCATACAGATGCAGGTATCCTTCAGTGCCTGTGTGATACACAAAGCCTTCCTGCCAAAGAAGCCTTCTTTAAACACATGGTCAATGCTGTGTTGATATGCAGTTTTGCAATGGTTGTATTTTTTATTAGGTTCACGCTCTAAATCACTTGGTTAGATTTAGGATGCACTCATCATTTACACACTTTGGATGCACTTCTGGTTTTGTTCAGAACTCAAACCTTTGTTCCCCCCTGAACACTCATTTGCTATGAGTGTCATTTGAGTTGGAAGAGCCACCATGTTGCATGCAAAAACTGAAGAGTACCTGGTGTGTCTGCATGAGACGCTAGGGAGCATGACAAAGCTTCAGTATCTGACGACCTGGGAATGAGGCTGGTCTGGTTAAACTGCTTTGCTTCTCTAAAGCTCTGGAAAAAAAGTCTTTGTAACTAGTTGTCATCTTTCCAATTTTAATAATTGCACCAAACTAAAGACTTTGATGGCATTGTTGTTGTGAGGTTTATGCTTTTATCTTCATGTAAAGAAAATGGACACATGCTGGACAGTTCTTTAGGTCTGCACATGGAGAGGGCGCTGCCCAGTCTGTTGATTCCTACAGGCCGTCCTCCAACAGGAATGTTCGACTGTAATATCTGTTAGCAAACCCTCAGATGCACAGTGTTTTTGTTTTAAACAAGTGAAGCCTAATCTCTTGTTTAAAGCAATCTTTGCAGCTGCTTGGGTCCTGGCACAGAGCCTGTGGGCCGAGGTTGGTGTTTGGTACAGCAAGGGATGGGAGTATAATGGGACAGGAAGCAGTAGGTGTGGGAGAGACATTGGGTAGAATAGTCGTTAGTTGTTCATCAGGAACTACAGCAGCAGCTGCCATCCTGCCATCATGGATATTCTTCTTTAGATACCTGAATTTCATTTTTTTATGCTGCTTTTTGAATCTCACTTAAGCAATCCTGCCCCATCTGAAATGCTTCTCCTTTTTTAAAGTTGTCCTCCTTTTTACTTGAGCTGGTTTTCTGAGCTTTTTTGATGGGGGGCTCCTGTCTGAAGGCCTCCTCTCTACAGACAGCTATCTCTGCGAGCTCCTTTCCAAAGCGTCATGTTGAGTTTTCCCGTTTCTGGTTCAGAGCTTCCTTCTTAAAGCTCTCTCTCCTGATGTGTGGGCTTCTTGCAGTTTCTTGATCCTCTTGAGGCTCTTCTTTTACTTTCAGCTGCCCCTCAAGGTGGCTTACCTGATTCTGCAGCTTGTACATTTTTAATTGCTTGATACCTCTCTCAAGTCTTAAATCCAATTATTTTGATCCAAATAGTACCATCCTAATGACAGTGACACATGTGGACATGCAAAACATACAAAATGGTACAAGAGATGCATAGGGGGAAAACTGATGGACAAAGTAACCTTTAAGGCTGCTGCCCTTGAAGACTAGGGGACCTATAATTTCTAAGCTGTAATCGCCACCCCTCATCTGAGCATCTGAGCTCCTGTTGCACCCCCAGCAGTTTCAAGGAAGCTGGTTGATATAATTTTCTTCATTTGATTATTTCTTTTACTTTTATTTACTTGTTTAAAAGAAAACATTACAATCGATCTAATCAGACAAACACAAAAAAAATTCCCTTTTACTCCTCACCTCAAAATTCAATCAGTCCATTGTCTATTTCAGCAACATCAATGAACAAAAATTTGAAGAACAATGCAGATTTTTAAGCAGCTGTAAAGGCAGTTTAATGTGTTATAACAATGATGAGAGAAGGCATCAATGTAAGAAGTCTTCTAGGACTTGAGGGAAATTGTGTGCCAGAATAAGAGACCAATTTGAGGCTGCTTAGCTTTAAATCATGGAGCCTTCTGCTTATGACATGTTACAGCTCAGTTTTACTTGGCACTTCTCTGTGTGACTTCCTCCCTTACCCTTATTTTCCCAGGATCTCTGCCAGCCAAATGAAATCCCTGCCTGTTTCACCTTCACACACGTGTGTCTCTGTGCCTGTCTGTCTGAACGGTGCGTGTACATGTGTGCTCCCCTCTTGACCTGTTGACCTGTCGCTCTAATGAAACTATGTGTTCACTCCAAAGCCAGACTCCACTCAGCTTCTGTCTCCGTCTCCACACGTCGTCCACGCCGCTCCCTGCCAGACGTGCCATTATGCAGCTTTCCACTTGCATGATTGGCATCCGAGGTGCAGCGGACAATTGCGGCTGCACAGAACAACGTCTCCCATGAGCCATTTGGAGCAGTAATTAAAGGCCAGTGAACTTCAGTTTATGGTTCAACCTGCTGTTGACCACTTCTTGCTTTCATTTGAGCTGGTAATAAAAATGGTTGCTGATTGGTTTCATAAACGAACACTGAAGTCAATGTTCACATTCATGAAGTCACTTTATCCTCTACAGCTGATTGTGAGTTAGTCAGGCAAGGAAGAAGAGGCACTGTTGAATACTGATGGAAAATGTATGGATATGTTAAACAGTTCCATTATGTGTGTGTGCGTGTGTGTACATGGTGTATGAGTGAGACTGAAACCTACGTCACTATCAACGAAAGGTTCATTATATAGACTTTACAGCTGTGAGTCACCACACACAGCAGCCACTGCTCAGACACTCATGGCTGCTATCTCTGACGTTCACATGCACACACACACACGCAAACACACATCTTCATGAGGAACAGGTCTAGAGAGTCTGAGTCACTGTGATGCACATCTTTGCCCTTCTCAGTCTAAATGCACTGCAGACACAAACAGCTTGCATCTCGAGCATGAGTGCTGTTGATGTAGGCATGAGGACTGTGTAACGAGCTCGAGCAAAAGCCTCCCAGGAGAGCCACCTCACCTGTGAGTCATGTGCACCTATTAACTTCTTCGTTGTTACAATCCAGATAAAAATAACTTCAATATCAGAACTACGTCTTGAATCTCTTTATTTCATGCTGGTGATTAATGTCTTTGTACATCTCATAAACCCTTTGAATTATACTCAAAGGAGGAGACAATGAGTGTGACTACATGAATCCTGAAGAACTGATTCTGTCACCTCGACAGGTTAAAGACATTCGTCACTCGCCACACACCATGGGAGTCAGATTCTTTGGGGGCTGGTGTGGAGATTACATTTACTTTTGTGGCAGAGACAAAGACAAATCTCTGAGGAAGATGTTAGAGGTGTGCGTTCATTTAACACACCAACTTTATTTATAATAAGTCTAAATTACATGTCATTTTAACACACCTTTGTGCGGCTGGTTTGGAATAATACACATTTGTGTTTTACATCCTTACATCACATGGAAAGACTTAGTTCACATGCCATCCCTATAATATATGATCTCACTGTCTAACACGTGATATTTAAATGAAAAAGTAACATGAAGAAGTTCTGTGCCATCATTTATTTTACAAAATTAGGTGTCACATTAAATGATTTCATCTCAGACAGGTGCTGTGTCAGACAAAAAAACGCATATTGTGACAGAATAAACATTTTTAGGAATCTCTTCATTTACAGCATTTTAAATCCAGTCCTGTTTCTCCTCTGTCACTGAAAGCAACGTCATGAGCACAGGCTGAGCTGTTTGATGAGGGTGCTTTAAAACCAGCCTGCTGTGCATTGATGACTCACCTGTTTGATATTCATAAAATCTGAAAAAAGAAAAAAGTTGTTGCATGAGTTCCAGCTGGAAATAAATTTGAAAAAACAGTTTGCTTCCCACGCAAGACGTCAGGCACTTTGAGTTTCTCTGACAGGTTTTGCAAAGAGTGTAAAGTCTTTCAGCCAACAACTTGGAAGGTTGTGTATCATTTAAGTTACTTCATGCAGGCCATTATCCTTTCTTTTAGAACAGGTACACAGTCAGGTTGTCTGTGGTCAGCTGCTCTATTGCAGTAATATGAATTTTTAAATAGATAATTAAATTAAATTAAACTTTTTAATACCAAGAAGAATTTTTTCATTAAAAAAAATACTTTAATGTACCTAAAAGATGTTAGCTGTGGTTGGCAGTGTTTTGTACCCACTAAATACCCTGCAGGGGATTATAATCGAACTAATAATAGTATTTTTTTTTCATTTTAGATAATTGAATGCCCCTTTACTAAATTCAGTTCTCTATTAATCATAAGAGTCAGAACCCTTTACAGAAATTTCATGCAGTAGTAAAAGTGTGTCTTTTTTCTCTGAGGTTAAACAATCTTACTGATTTGGAACTACACCCATCTATATAGCTGCTTTCCTCATGAGCAATCATGTGCTGTAACTAACCACATCTGTTACACTGGACTTTGTTTCATGACACCTTGCCCTCCTGTCCTCCTCCGTCCTCCTGTTTTTCCTCTGTTGTCATTTGATCTGTAGTCTGGGGCAGTGACGCAGACCCAGCATCATTTCTTCCTACGTGGAAATGTCATCTTAATCAGACCTCCTCTCTTACAGTGAGCTGTGACGTCGAAGGATCCACGGATCCAGGAGGTTTTTGTCCACTAGCCCTCATGTTCACCTGCTGCCCCTCCCTGTAAGAACAGTAAAATCCCCTTTTAAGGCCCTTCATTGACACTATTAAGGATTTTCAGTTCCTCTTTGTGTCATGACTGAAAAAGGTATTTTTGTTTCTATTTAGAACAACACATTTACTGTAACTCAAGCTCTATGTCAAGCTGTCAGCCATCTGAGACACTCCCTTGAGCATTTTTAAGGAAGCAAAACCTCTCCAATTTGCTTTGTCTTTCATTCCTCCCCATGTCATCATTAACTTCTACCTCCCTTCATCATGTCACTGTTAAAAATTATTTCTTTTTCCTTTTGCCCTTATCCCTCAGTAGACTTGGCAGCATTCATTGTCTTGAGTTAGTTAGTGTAGGTGAAACACTGTGTGTCATCATATCTAACTTGTTCAAGGTGTAAAGTTGATATGTTTATGAATAGACAGATTTTCCCTCTAACAATCACAACAGGTGAGAAAATAATGTGTCAAGGGATGAATTAGCCTACATCATAATTTAGTTTCTAGTGATACATAGCATTAATAGATTTGATAGAGTATTCACGCCAGAAGCCACTTTTACATTTCATCTACTCAAAATGAGCTTATCTCAAAATAATCTCCTCTCTCTGATATGGATTTCTCACCTTTCCTGTTTTAATTGAAGCAAAGAGATTTTCTTCACCAGTTCGTTTCATGTGCACTAAGTCAGTTCCATCTCCACATCGTGACACGGAAAATACAATTTCATGACCACGCAATAAGGAATAAAGACTATGAAGTTGGAAAACGAATATTTATTTTTCCTAATAAATTGGTGGCAACGTCGCCGCACTTAATGATGTTCTGTTTTCTACTGAAAGAAGTGCTGATGAGCAGATGTAGATAAAAGCGAAAGCGGCTTTACATCGTTTATCACTGACTCAAGACACAAGACCTGCTTGTTCGACTCTGTGCGGCACGTGTATTGGGTTTTTGTGTATGTGTGTGTGTTTGCTTGTTTCTCAAACAATTTCCCCACACACGGTGCTTCATTTGACATCGAAATGCCTTCAATGAATCGAGCTTCAAACAGCTGGAGAAACACCGGTTGCACAGGAGCTGGAGATGTTGGCTTTGCGGATTTTTTGTTTTTCTCGTTCTTAAAACTTTAATGCGCTGGGAGCGGGGCTGTGTGCGGTGCTACTCAGCTCGAAGTTTCTGTGCCATTAATAACACACGCACGTGCCGCATCACATTCCATCCGCCCCTGGAGCACGTGCCATGTTCCAAAGCGCTTGCAATTAGACCAAAACTGTCGCACGAGAGCTCTATATATCAACCACTAGTATCATAAGACATTGTTGTAAAGCAGAGATAATAATATCTGATTAGCCGAAACACCATCTGATCTGTCTGACCCATGCTGTTATCTGTTTGTCTAACCATCATGATGTGCGGCGGGGGGGGGACAAGCAGACAGGTGACATTTGGACGTTCACGTGATCGCCTGATTTTTTTAAAAAGCTTTTTTGTCAGAACTTCTTGAGAATAATAGCCTCTTTCAGCACTCTTATCTTCTCATTGACGACCATGTTTCTTGTGCTTGTCGTTAATTTGGGAATGACGCAGCGGAATTAGTAGACTGTGCATGGCGCTGCGCCCTTGTGCGCGCGCCGACGCTGCATGAGCGCGAGCCCCGTCGTATTGCACAGAGCGCAGCAGTTTAAAATAATGGATATATTGTGAGTCAAGGTGCTTATGAAACGACAATTGCAGCGAACAGACAAGTGTAGATATTCGATGGCCGTTGATTTCATGTGATATTTCACCGCCGATGTGCACTCATTGCCTTATAAGGAAAGACAGTCGTGCCTTTCTGCAATAGGCCGAGCGCTGCAGCCTGCGGGAACCCTGCACTTTAACCCTTTCACTGCTGAATTTTATTTGATCCAACCATATCAAACAATGCAGGATGGGGTTTTATAGGCAATTTAACATTCTTATTTTAAAAGCAATACATCGAAATGTATCCCTTCTGTTAATATGGGGCTGTGTGTAGCCTACTGAATAACACATGACTGGATATTGGCCTATGAGCCAATGTCAGTTAAGTGGATATGTGATATGTAACAGTCTCTTTGTCCATCATTATTTTCTAATAATTTTCAGCTAAGTGCAACCTTGTCTGCTGACATTTCCACATGAGACTTGAGGTTTACAGTGTGTCCTTTCATCGTAGGCCTTAGCAAGTTCATGCCGTGAGTCATGTCCGCAGGCTCTCCGTGCCAAGTGATAACGGAACGGGCTGGTGCCTGTCCCACCAGAGCTCCGTTGTCAGAAATAACCCTGCTGGAGTTAAAGCCGGCGGGGTTAACGGATGCTGACCTACATGGGCTGTCACACAACCAGAGGTAGTCCTTCAACACAGAGAAAATCCACCAGAAAATCCCCGCGACACGGTGCCATCTGAAATGTCATTTCTTTGTGTGACCTTGACTCACAGAGGATATGGAAATCCATTCATTGTAATCCGCAAAACAGCGGTCGGGCTCTGACCGCAATTTAAGTTCACACACAGACAATGACTCGTGTTGAATTATCATCCTACAGAAGCGGCTCTGTCCGATACTATAGAAGCATTGAACTGGATTGTGTTTTTCTATTTCACCAGGATTCCCCCGTAATACTCGAGGCCTTGTTATGGCGGCGGTGATAAATCAATGTCAAATAGGCTCTGGCCTTGACATGTGCTGGGCCTATCCTGAGTTTTGAGATGAAAGAGTATGTTTGTGATACTGGATGCTTGTAATTACAGGTAAACCCATCTGAATCTCATGCCCCAGCTCATAAACACATTTCGGAAAGCGTTGTTGGTGGTAAAGGCAAATGAACGGAAAGCAAAATATTGAAACTCAGCCTGTTTGTGTGTTGTGACTAAAAAATACAAAACTGAGCAGAAGACATTGTCAAGCTGCAACGTTTGGGTTGGTGAGCAGCACATTAAGACAATCGCGGTTCAGAATGAGACGCTCTCTTCTTTCATAGCACCCTCCTTCAGTTAGATCTCGTTGCACATGCAGGGACACAGGAGGGAGACATGATGCGTTTAGTGTCTCATCTCAGCTCGTACTTTAGAGAACGAAAGTCAAACATTAATTTGTCTCATTAAATTGTCTCTTTTTTACGGCTTGACATCAGGAAGAATATTATGTTTGATTTGTGACTGTGTGTGGATTCCTGTGTTATGGACGTAGAGTTGCTTTACAGCCAAATACAACAGCAGCTGCATTTATACACTGACACACCCTCCCAGCCGAAGAGGAAAGATCCAGTGAAATGATCTGGAATGACAAACTTCGCATTCCTTTATAATACAAGTTCAGACTTTATGTCTTAGAGAAAATATTGCTTGTAACAACGGTGTTTTTTATGGTTTATTTGTAATGATGGCATACTATGTCCAAAGCATATGTAAACGTTCCCTTGTTTGACTCACAAGATGCACGATTGTGGGTATTATCTGCCATTAAAGTTGGCATTCGTTTTTTCTTGTCCTTTCAACCTGAGCTTGGTGTTGCCTAAGATGATTGTGATTGATTGGAAGAAATACAAATGAGACAGATTCTACTTTTGTTTCACAATAGTCGAACGTTAATGGGTGCAGCCAAACCTTACTCACAGTGCTATGAGGATATGTCGATCTCTTTATAAGCCATATATCATCATGAATGTCCTGTTGATGTAGATAGTGACTTCAGGCTAAATAAACAGTGAAAATACATGTGAACATCAACAGGCTAATGTACAAAGAGGGTCTAGACCCAGCAAAAATACCTGATAATAATACAATTCACTCATGTAGGCCACAGTCAATTTTTGCCATAGTTTCCATGCCTTTAATTGAATACCACACATAAGTTAATCTTAGAAATATCTGACTGTTTCTGTGTCATAATTGTTTAGATTGTTATTTATTCGCCACTGAGGTCGTGATTGCACTTTTTCTTACGGCACCTGAAAGCAGCACGGGAACAACCCCCGCCCCTATTACCTCCCCCTTGACTGACGTCACTCCAACGACTATTTGCATGAAGTGTTTTCAAGCTTCAACCTTAACTCGCCTGCAGAACGAGCCTCTGTGAAGGGGAAAGCGAGGGAAGAGACGCAGTCAAAATACAAGGAGGAGGGGGGGCTCTTGTGTTTCACATCAGAGGGACCGAAGAGAAAAAAGGTCTGGAAAGCAAGGATAAGGTGTCGGATACCAAAAGGAGAGTGAAAAAACATACGAGACGCCTCTCTTGTATCGTAAAATGGAGCTACCCGCCGCGGGAGAGCACGTCTTTGCGGTGGAGAGCATCGAAAAGAAGCGCAGCAGAAAGGTTTGTCACAAGAGCTCTGAAGGACATTTTTACACATGCACGTTGATAAGAGCATCATATCTCTTTGGTTTGCATCCACCTTTTTCTGGACTGCATGCTTTCTTTTGTCTTTGTTTTTATTTTTTATTAAGTCAATTCTAAGATGACGGTGCAGTGCAGTGTGCGTAAAGTAACGTTACGCTAATTATCCTGTTTCTCTCCACTCACAGGGGAGGGTTGAGTATCTGGTCAAGTGGCGAGGATGGTCTCCAAAGTAAGTCTTCTTTAAAAGCAGAACAGTAACACACGTTATTATAACAAATCATTTAAAACAGAAGTGTGTTTGTGTATATGTTCATAAGTACACATGTGTTCATTTGTGCAAGCGTGGGCGCGCAAAAGGGCGGTTGCGCGTTCTTGCTTTGGGCGCTCGACGCGCTGGCCTCGATGATGGATGTGGTTATACATTGTACATAATCCCCCATTACAGACGTGTCTGTAGCTGAATTCTACGTTTAAGAAAAGCCTGTACCTCAGTTGAGTAGAGGCAGAGCTACTGTCTGCACTCCCACCCACACACCTACACATAGCCGTGCGTAAAAGTTGCTCATGATTTATTACACGTGTATCCGCAGGGAGTGTAAGTTTCTCAGCATGTGTTTACATATCTATATGCCAAAAAATATAAGCCCTGGAAGGATTTATAAGTCAAGGATTAGGTTAGGGCCAATTGAGGTCAGTGCCAGTAAATGTCTGCTACTGTTTAACAGGCCAGTGTGTCCTCATAGCTCACTGTCTTCTGTCTGAATAGATACAACACGTGGGAACCAGAGGAAAACATCCTGGACCCAAGACTGCTTGATGCTTTCCAAGACAGGTAAGTTTGGAGTTGGATAAACTCGGCCTCACAAGTGGTGAGGTCCATAGCATAAATCACATAAACAAGTTTAAGTCCACACTGTTTCACATTTCCAGTTCTTTACACAATGTGTGAAGTGTCTGTCACTCATCCACAGGTTTTAAGTAGAAACTCTTCATATGTTTGTGATTTGGTTACTCTGCTTGGATAATTTCATGTTAATAATGTGTTAAAATAGGTTTATTGTGCAGACATTTATGCCCCCAGGCTCTGGATTTGGATCAACATTGGTGTCATCAGAGGGTCAGGTTAGGGTTGAACTCAGGTCACAGTTACCAGAGCAAACTGTGACACTCTCTGCATGCAATTTTTGTGACCTGATAGTCATTTGAGCTGCAGCATCAGGTTAGCATGCTGAGGCATTACCTGCTGTCCCACCACCCAATCACCAGATACACCTGTGTCATCTTCCAAATGATAAATAGACCAATTATTACTAATGATTACAAAACAATTATCTTAGCAGCACAAAACTTCTGTTTGCTTAAATGCAGTTTTGATCAACTTTTTTTTCCATATTTCTCTAATTTGCATTATTATTTTAATAAATACAAACTTCAGACTCAATTTTGAGTTTCTACATCACACTTTGTGTAATTTTCATACTTGGTAGTCACTGGTCACAAAGCCTGATGGAACATATACATTTTAAAAAAAATTAAAATCAAACACAGAAACTGTGAAAACAGGCTTCTGACGTCAAACCCTGCACATACACCATTCTGCAAAGTGAAGCTCGAACATCCAATTGAAGTAACAACAAGCAAAACACACTGTTTGGCAGTGGGGGACTTTGAACTATGGTGCACATCTTTTCTAAATCTGCTCATGATGTGGTGGAAAGGCAAGAGGAAATGAAGATTAGTGTGAGCAGGAAACTAAACACTAAGTGATTTCTGTAAAGCTGAGGTGCATGCACCGTCTCCAAATTGAACCAGAGGTAACTTCCTAACCTCATGTTCCCTATTAGTAGGGGACTCTGTGTCCATGGATTTCAAAGCAGGTTACTATGGTTAAATTACCTGCTGGGCTAATTGCTGAATGGTGCGGAGAGTGACTGACCAGACAGCTCCACATGAACGACAGTGTAATTGAATTTCTTGAATGCATGGTGTGTTAAACTGTCACTGTTTTTTCCTTTAGCTTCTCTCAGCTCTTGCATAGAGCAACCTTTCAGGTGCAGGTCACACGATAAAGCAAAACATCTACATCACTCTGTGTCTGTTTTTGCAATTACCCCTCTGTCTCTAAAGAGGAGAGATTTTATTGAAACTAATTGCGTGTCTGTCCGGGGAGCCAAATCGTCTGAATGCCAGGCTATGAAAATACACTGAGTCGTCATTGTAATTAGATGTGAGGGAGGAGGGTGGGGGAGGGGACTGACATCACTCCTGTCTGCAGTATTGAGTTACTGAGTTACTGCCTTGGAGAGACTTACATGGAGACTGAGGAAAGTCAGAGAAGGACTGGCCTTTACCTTGTGCTGTGAATGTATACAACATGTGGGTCATTGAGTGTTTTTGTGGAAGAAACCTCATTTGTTTTGAAACCACTGCTTAGCTTTTTTAGCGGT